>AWOL01S0089384.1:5759-19095 GCA_000715115.1 Nicotiana otophora | reverse complement strand
GCAACATAAGGATAGTGATTCGGAAGATCTGGAAGATGATATAATACCTGAGGAAATTGTCAAAGAAGTAGAGAATTTTGAAAACAAACCAAAGTCTAATCTGGAAGAAACTGAGGCCGTTAACTTAGGGGATTCTGAAACAGTCAAAGAAACTCGTATAAGCACTCATCTATCACCGTCAAAGAAAGAAGGGTATATCAGGTTCCTAAAGGAGTATGAGGATATATTTGCATGATCCTACAATGATATGACTTAAGCACATCCATAGTAGCTCACAAGCTACCCATCAATCCCATGTTTCCACCGGTAAAGAAGAAGCTCAGAAAGTTCAAGCCAGATATGAGTTTGAAGATAAAAGAGGAGGTCACCATGCAAATAAAAGCCAAGGTTCTCCAAGTGGTCGAATACCCAACGTGGTTAGCCAACATTGTGCCAGTTCCAAAGAAGGATAGGAAGGTTAGAGTATGTGTCGATTACCGAGATCTGAACAGAGCAAGTCCTAAGGATGATTTCCGCTGCCTAACATACACATACTGATTGACAACTGCGCCAAGCATGAAATCCAATCCTCTGTGGATTGCTTCACTAGATTTGGATAGATGAGGAGGATGCCGAAAAGACTGCCTTTATCACACCATGGGGAATATATTGCTATAAAATGATGTTGTTCGGTTTGAATAATGTTGGGGCCACCTACATGAGGGCCATAACTACTATCTTCCACGACATGATACACAAGGAAATAGAGGTGTACATGGATGATGTTATCATCAAATCTAAAAGGAGTTCAAATCACATAGAAGACCTGAAGAAATTTTTTGATATGCTTCGAAAATACAACTTGAAGTTGAACCCTTCAAAATGTGCCTACGGAGTCCTTGCTGGAAAGTTGTTAGGCTTTATCGTGAGTCGTCGAGGTATCGAGTTAGACCCGTCAAAAATCAAAGCTATCCAGGACTTGCCACCGCCAAAGAATAAAAAGATGTGATGAGTTTTCTAGGGCGCCTCAATTATATCAGCCATTTTATAGCACAATCAACGGTGATATGTGCGCCAATATTCATAATGCTGAGGAAAGATGCTGCAACAAGCTGGACTGAAGAATGCCAGAATGCCTTCGACAAAATCAAAAAGTATTTATCCAAACCGCCCGTGTAGGTCTAGCCAGAACTAGGGAAACCCTTGCTGCTTTATATATCTATGTTGGATGGGGCCTTTGGTTGTGTTCTAGGACAACATGATGAAACTGGGAGGAAGGAGAAGGCGATATATTACCTGAGAAATAAGTTCACGCCGTACGAAGCTTGGTATTCTTTATTGGAACGCATCTGTTGTACTTTGACATGGACAGCCCAGAAGTTGAGACATTATTTCTGTGCGTACACTACATATCTCATATGAACGATTGATCCGCTAAAATACATCTTTCAAAAACCCATGTCTACGGGTAAGTTAGCAAAGTGGCAGATATTACTGAGTGAGTTCGGCATCATCTATGTAACTCAGAAGGCAGTCAAAGGGCAAGTATTGGCAGATCACTTGGCAGAAAATCCCATGGACTGAGAATACAAACTATTGAAAACGTATTTTCCCGATGAGGAGGTATCATTTGTAGGAGAAGATATTACCGAGGCATACAATGGTTGGAGGATGTTCTTCGACAGAGCAGCAAACTTCAAAGGAGAGGGTATCAAAGTTGTCTTAGTATCATAAACCGGTCAACACTATCCAGTATCCGCAAAACTCAAGTTTTTGTGCACCAACAATATGGCGGAATACGAGGCCTGCATCTTGGGACTAAGGTTGGCCATTGATATGAACGTTCAAGAGTTGTTGGTAATCGGAGATTCCGATCTATTGGTGCACCAGGTTCTAGGAGAATGGGCTACGAAGAACACCAAAATATTGCCATACTTGCACTGTGTACAAGAGCTGATCAAGAGATTCACAAAGATAGAGTTCAAGCATGTTCCAAAGATTCAGAATGAGTTTGCAGATGCATTAGCCACTTTATCTTCCATGATACAACACCTAGACAATAATTTCATCGATCCTATCCCAATAGGATTTCATAAGCAGCCAGCTTATTGTGCGCACGTTGAAGAAGAAATTGACGGAAATATGTGGTTCCACGACATTATAAAATACTTAGAAAAGGGAGAAGATCCAGAGCACGCTACACACACTCAAAAGCGCACACTACGAAGATTGGCCAACTATTTCTTTCGAAGTGGAGGAATTATGTATAGAAGGACGCCTGATTTGGGATTGTTGTGATGCGTCGATGCGAATGAGGCATCAAGATTGCTCGAGGAAATACATGACAGAACTTGAGGACCCCACATGAATGGTTTCGTTCTGGCCAAGAAGATATAAATAGCAGGATATTTCTGGATGACTATGGAAACAGACTGCATCAAATATGTTCAAAAGTGTCACCAATGCCATATACATGGTGACATGATACGAGTGCTGCCCAACAAACTCAATGCAACAAGTTCTCCCTGGCCCTTCTCTTCTTGGGGTATGGATATTATCGGACCAATTGAACTTGCTGCTTCAAATGGACATAGGTTCATTCTGGTGGCTATAGACTACTTCACAAAATGGGTTGAAGATGCATCCTATAAGGCTGCAACTAAGAAGTTCGTAGCAGATTTTATTCGGTACCGCATTGTTTGTTCATTTGGAGTACCTAAGTCAATCATTACTGACAATGCCACCAATCTCAACAGTGACATGATGAAAGCTATGTGTGAAACATTCAAGATCAAGCATCGGAACTCTAAAGAATACAAGCCACAAATGAATGGAGCCGTAGAAGATGCCAACAAGAACATCAAAAAGCTATTGAGGAAAATGGTAGACAATTACAAATAATGGCACGAGAAGCTACCGTTTGCTTTTCTTGGGTATCGCACCACAGTTCGTACATCCACTGGGGAAACCCCCTATCTACTGATTTACGGTACTGAAGTCGTTATTCCAGCTGAAATAGAAATCCCTTCCTTAAGAATCATACAGGAAGCCGAGCTCAGCGACGCAGAGTGGGTACGGAGCCGGTATGAACAACTAGCTCTCATTGTTGGAAAAAGAATGAACGCAGTATGTCATGGTCAACTCCACCAGAACAGAATGGCAAGGGCTTTCAATACAAAGGTCAGGTCAAGGCAATTCACACTAGGGCAATTGGTGTTGAAACAGATCTTCCCATATTAGGATGAAGCAGAGGGGAAATTCTCACACTAACTCCCAAGGCCCTTACATGGTTCACCGAGTATTAACATGAGGGTCACTTATACTTGCATAAATAGATGGAAAGATTTGGCCAAAACCTATCAATTCGGACGTAGTCAAGAGATACTATGTTTAAGATTATGTACGCATTTTCTCTTTGATGTAACTGAACTACACTTGACCTGATTCCCGTTTAAGAGGGGATACGTAGGCAGCCCTGTGGGTTCGGTCACATCATAATAAAATCTTCATTCCCCCTATGGTTAGAAACTGGGGTAGGATCTCGAGTTTTCCCGACCTCATCATGTTTTGAATTAACAAGGAATGTATCGCAGGAAGTATGCACATAAATTGGGGCAGAAATTTGAAGAGGATCCTCAAAATTCCGAGTCAAGGAGGTTGCAATGTCTCAAAAGCATGTCACAGTCATTAATTCAACAAATTATTTGCTCTCGTGCATTATCACATATTTCAAACAACTACATTTTCATAAATAATTTATCAAACGCATGTTTTTCAAATTTTTTGTTTTTATAGCAGTTAGACATTACTCGGGGTGACTCAAGCAGGGACTTCAGACGAAAGCAAAGGCGAAGCAAGGAATCAAGAGAACGAACCAACCTTTTTCCTACAAAACTCACGATTTTTCTTTGGATGCAGACACAATGAACATAACAGGAACGTCCACAAATACATACACACGGCAAGATCACTATCTTCACACCGACAAAGGTCATCAAACGCAAACACATCAAGCTAAGAAATGCTTTATTCTCTCGCATTTAGTCATTGCTTTTCTTGCATAGGGCTAAGCACTGCCCTCATCATTACATAAGGCTAAGCACTGCCTTCTTTTGCATGAGACTAAACATTGTCTCTACTCATTGCATAAGGCTAAGCGTTGCCTTTCGTTGCGTGAGGCTAAGCACTGCCTCCACATCGCATAGAGCTAAGCACTGCCTTTCTTTGCATGAGACTAAACACTGTCTCCATTTCTCGCATGAGGCTAAGCATTGCCTCCATTATTGCATAAGGCTAATTGTTGCCTTTTGTTGCATGAGACTAAGCATTGTCTTCACATTGCATAAGGCTAAGCATTGCCTTTTCTTGCACGAGACTAAGCACTATCTCCATTCCTTGCACGAGGCTAAGCATTTCCTCCATTATTGCATAAGGCTAAGCACTGCCTTTCCTTGCATGAGACTAAGCATTGTCTCCATTCCTAGCACGAGGCTAAGCATTGCCTCCATTGTCGTATAAGGCTAGGAATTGCCTTTCCTTCCATGAGACTAAACATTGTCTCCGCTCTTTGCATCGTGCTAAGCACTGCCCTCAACCTTGTCTTATATTGTTCTCGCATATGACTAAGCATTATCTGTTTCCTCTATCAAACGATAGATATCGCCGCATCTTTGCATCTCATGGGCTAAAACATCGACACATTATCCGAAGGCGTCATAGTCTGAGGGCATCATCCCCGTAGCCCGAAAAGATCATGCCATGGCCTGAGGATCTCTCAAAATTGCATATCATTATTCAAAGGCGTCATAATCCGGAGGCACCATACTTATGGCCCGAGGACACCATTCCATGGCCTGCAAATCCCTTATCATACGCTTCATGGCCCAGGACGTCATGGTCTAAGGACATCATCATCGTCGTCCGAAAGACAACTCTCATTGTCTGAAGGGAATCTGCATCATGTTTAAGTTTATGCAGTAACCCCATATATTCACGTGCATCGTGTTTTGAGTTTTGCAGGTAACTCAGGAGGTAACCATTCTACAAACAGGAGCAATTTTCGCTCTGGTTTCCGTTAACAACGTTCACATCCTTTCACTACATCAAACGTAACCGATGATCAATAATTCATTTCCTTTTGTTCTATAACCGTTCAAATATTTGCCTCATACACCCGTAATATTCAAATTCGCATTCATAGCACCACCTGAAATTATCCAGTATTCACGACACTATCACATCCAAAAGATCTTTTGAAACACACGACCAATCTTATAATAACTCCATCGGTTTCGTTCATCGTTAGATCTAGAACTATACACGACCTGATTCCCGTAACACCAGGGATATGTAGGCAACTCAATAGCTAGGTTTCGGCCCCCAGAATTTCAAAATACATCATTCCTTACTCACTTCAGACAAAATTGGTCATCATTTTCTTTACCCGACAACTTTTTTATCATTCTCGGGTAAAGAGGTGCAGTTGTGGATACCCAATTTTGTCCTCATATTCTTTTTAATAGTATATATACTTTTAAAATATCATTTTGCATCATTACTTAATTTACAAGAGTTATACAAGTATTTTGTATAATTTGTATAATTTTTAAAACTTTAAAATTGATTTTCATGCATTTTAATTACTTGAATATGCATTAATTACACCTTAAATTATTTTGTGATGACTTAATCATCCAAATTTATCATTTACACTCACATATATGTTTTACAATATTTTTAGTTCATTGCATATGATTACATTTGCATTTTTACCTATTTACACAATTTTTGCAAGAATAACCTACATTCTATGCATAATTATATTTATTATATTATTTATGTTAGAATAATATTTTATATTTTTATAATGTTAAGCTATAATTTTTCAGCATTTTACTGCATAAATAGTATTTTTATTGTTTATTCTATGCGACCCATTAAACCAACCCGCCCCGCTCGAGTTTTAATCTTGGTCGTTGATCTCTCAAGATCAACGGCCCATAACTACCCTAACATTTTTAATAACCCAACCCCAAACACTTATCCCCATTCTCCTATAGACCGTCGCCCCTGTTTCCCTCGTCTCTCCTCCTCCCTCCTTCAGAAACCCTAGCCGCATTCACCAACCTTCTTCGAATTCGATTAATTCATGGATTCCTGCCATGATTCACTTACCTTTTATGGATTATCTCGTTGTTCTTTACAAGATTATGGTATTACATAGTACTTTCCTCATTTTTGGCAAGCACCAATCTTCCGAATCAAGAGAAATCAGACTCACTCCTCAAGATTCAGATAATTTTTGTCTATATACACTCATGGCAAGATTATATGGGTCTGATTTACCAAGATTCTTTGGCCAATCTGAGATTCTGGGCAGAACTAGGGTTCGCCTGAGTTTTATCCTAATTTGGTTCTAAATCGATTGTGCATGCTTTTCTTTCCTTATTTGTGTTTGATTGATTATATTTCCTTGTTTGTTTGTTCAATTTCCATTACTATATAAACCCATCCCCCAACTCCCCAAGGAGATGGAGAAAAATCGCAAATGAAAACTACTATTGCTCTCTTATTGTTTCTTGTCCTATACTATTCTGAGGCTCAATCTTTTTGCTGGCTAAAAGCCAAGGCCACCAGAATTCAATTCTCGAACCTTTCTCAGTGTGAGCACTGCCCGAGGTTCGTTCAAAACCCTTGGGAACTCTGACGCACTGAGATTCTTGGGTTCTATTGCTCGTTTCGCTATTGACATTGAAGTGTTGCTAAAATTACTCCCCTTGTTTACTTGTTCGTCTGCAACTGATAAAGTAGCTACGACTCTTGCAATTTTATTTTTTATTTCTTCTTGTTTAAATTCCTGGTTTGCATATCTATGTCTCTGAGAATTTTTATGAACAAATATTCCATTATATGCTTTGAAACTCTTCTTGAGTCTCTATACCTTCTAGTAGCCCAACTTGCATATTTGTTGCCTTGATTCTGCCTTCTTAAGCCTACTTGCTAATGTATGTGCTCCAATGCTCATTACTATTGCCTATTCTGAGTGTGGTTTCTTGCCTTGTTCTGTACTCTTGTGATGAGTCGAGTCATGCCCAGAACCTGTTCTAAGTCTTGCGTCATTCATGCGTGACTTGATACTTTTCTAAGAATTAACTCCTGATCGTGTTATTAGCCCAGGCATGCTTTCCCTGCTACTTGTGAACTAATGCTCGTTCCCTGCCTTGTCATGTACCTTTGTGATGAATCTATGCATGTGTTTCAGACCTTGTTAAGTTATTCCTATCCAACCTGCTAAGTTTTGATGTTGTATTGATTAGCTAGGGCCTGCTTTCATGTCACTTAAGTTCTAATGTATGCTTTGACTTATGCAATCCTATTTGAGACCTTAGGGAAAATCTCATGTCTAGCCTCTTCCCTCATATGTCACTAAGCCTAGTGCAGGCTAGTCTTGTTAACCTATATTTGACATATCCTTGCCCATTGTGAGTCCTGGTGCTATTTAAACTATCGTTTATGATTGATAATGTTAAAGTCTTCATGCCCAGTTGATTGGATTATTATAGACTATGTTCATTAGCCTGTTTGTATCATATTTTCACTAGACCCTCATGCTAGAAATCTCACTTGTTTCTGTCTGTGATTCTGCAAGATTCCTCTGTCAAGATTGTGTTTAAGTTAACCTTAGATCATATTATATCCTGAAACTTTATTTGGGGTTGTCTGTTGGTTTGTGATGTTCCATCCTGTCTTCTGAACTTCTAGCATCTTATGTGTATAACTCCGCGTGATCTCATCTACCTGCTCTGGTTTAAACTACAGTTAATTGCAGTCCTAAGAACTAAGTGTGTGGACTTCGAGTGGTTTGATTAATTTATGAACAACTTGTTACTCATGTGGTTAAGTTTGGCATTGCTGGGTAAGTTGATTCCCCCTTTCAGACTTGGTATGGGTTTGGGTTTGGGTTCGAGTCATGCAGCTGATACACTCTAATGTCCTGGGGTGTACCTATACCTGGGTTAACTATTTTTTGTTTGAAGAATGAGATCACTGAAGACCTTGAAGTTGTTGGGTTATTCCTCTTTGGGCCTGCTCTGCTTATTGGGCTTGTACTCATTCAGCTTGTAATATTCAAGCATGTACTCTTCATTTTAGGCTTGTAATGATTTGTAAACTAATAATTGGGGCATTAGTGGAACTGGGGAATGAGTGAGCTTTATTTTTACATAAGGAGTCGAGAACATGCCTATAGGGTCTACGTGCTTTATTTGCTACCTTGTTTAACTTTCTCTACTTCTACACGCTAGTAGAAATCATGTCTATAGGAATCGCACACACCTCACCTAATTTTGTCTAATACTCGCACACAATCTCAAACCTGTTAGTAATTTCTATACTTGATTTCCATATTATTACTATGCGTTTAGACAGCATGCCTATAGGATGTATAACACATGCATTGTCAACCTAGAAATCATGCTTATAGGACTTCAAATAATCAATTGGTCTATTGTTTCTATTACTTTTAAGGTACTGCCCATCTAGATATCATGACTATAGGACCCTAATCTTTTAATCAACTACTTCTATTGTTTTCATTACACTGCCCCGCCTAGATGATATGCCTATAGGAGTAAAGTGTTGTAAAATCAATTTCAGTTATCAACTACTAGACATCCTGCCTATATGATGTCATCACTTGCCTAAGAAGTATGTTTATAAAATCAGCACTGATAATTCAGAATTCTGATAGCATTTCACTGTCTTATTGCACAAATAATTAGAAATCATTCCTATAGGACTTGCAATGCCTTTAATCTGCAAGTTCGTTAGGTTAAAGCTTCACTGCTGCCTATCCAATGCTGGAAATCCGAATCACATAGAAACTATGCCTATAGGACTTAATAGCTCTAATGCGTTTGAAATTGTCTATTGCCTAATTGCCCGCATGCATTTGTTGTTTATGTGTGGAGGTTAACTTAAGCATTTAATTGTACTCATGTGTAGTCCTACATGTTTTTGAATGTGCGCTAGTTTTATCATTTTGAGTATCCTAAGTGAAGTCTAGAACCACCCAAATCGAGGTCCAAAGCCTCCTGGACCATAGGTATGGGACGGGTAGTGCACCCATAGGGTACGACCTAGAATTTAATTAANCTCATTTAATACCCATTTAAAAGAGTTGTCACACGTCGAAACCCGCTTTCGCGAGAAAACGGGGTGCGACACTCGGGACCTCATCCAAATATACCAGTAAGTCTTGTAACATAACACGGACTTACTCGAGGTCTCAAATTACATCAAACAACGTCGAAATTACAAATTGCACCTCGAATCGAACTTATAAATTTTCCAAATTCTATATCTTGTGCCGAAACGTGTCAAATCAATCCAGAATGACTTCAAATTTTGCACACGGGTCATAAATGACATAATGGAGCTGTTCCAAATTTTCGAAATTGGATTCCGACTCTGATATCAATGAACTCAGTTTTCCGGTCAAACTTCCAAACCTTAAATTTCTTACTTTCGCCATTTCAAGCCATATTCAACTATGGACTTCAAAATAAATATCCAGACACACTCCTAAGCACGAAATCACCATACGGAGCTATTGGAACCATCAAAACTCCATTCCGAGGTCAAATACTAAAAAGTCAAACTTGGTCAACTCTTCTAATTTAAAGCTTCAAACATGAAATTCATTCTTCCAAACTAATTTCGAAACACCTGTAACACCAAAACCGACGATTCACTCACGTCATAATACATCATATGAAGCTATTCAAGACTTCAAATAGTTGAAAGGAGTGTAAATGTTCGAAACGACAAGTCGAGTCGTTACATACTCCCCCACTTAAACATATGTTCGTCCTCGAACATGCCCAGAGTTGTTCCTAAACCTTCNTACGGACTTCAAAATAAATATCCAGACATACTCCTAAGCACGAAATCACCATACGGAGCTATTGGAACCATCAAAACTCCATTCCGAGGTCAAATACTAAAAAGTCAAACTTGGTCAACTCTTCTAATTTAAAGCTTCAAACATGAAATTCATTCTTCCAAACTAATTTCGAAACACCTGTAACACCAAAACCGACGATTCACTCACGTCATAATACATCATATGAAGCTATTCAAGACTTCAAATAGTTGAAAGGAGTGTAAATGTTCGAAACGACAAGTCGAGTCGTTACATACTCCCCCACTTAAACATATGTTCGTCCTCGAACATGCCCAGAGTTGTTCCTAAACCTTCAAATCACTATTCCACTTTACCGCCCATATACCTGGGGGTGATACCACATCACCCTTTTCCATATAGGCCTGACAATATAACATAATTTAAAATCATTAATTTAACTTTAGCCCATAAAACTTGGACCCCAATTTCTAACATCCGAAATTCTTTTCAAGACCCGAATCTCACATCTACACACTGTATAAGTCTGAACAATCTGTATTAAGCCTTAACTGTAATCCCAGATATAATCACATTACATACTATACAACTCACATACTCGCAGCACCATTTCCGATCATAGTAACTACTCAAAACCAACCTGGTACTAGTATTAGACCCCATATCAAACAAAAACTCATTCCCAAAATCTTTGTACACTGCCGATAATGAAAGAAACATGCGGAATCTCATAACCACTTATCAGATCAACAAGACATGGAGCTCTCTCGCCCCAACCAGAACCATAATCACTTTTTAAGCCGACTTTCGATATTATCCTCCCAAATATACTGTAATAAAACATGATAGTACCCATTCTAGGTCCAATGACCTTATATTATAAAACTCAACTATTCCACAGACATTCCACGCCAATATAACTCAAGCCACAAATTGCACAATCTATGCACCCAAAAATAGGAAATGTATCAAAGAAGAGAACCGTTTCGCAAGTTCAACAAGCACCGCTACAACCAAAATGCTATGAGCTCATCATACATAGTAGCACCAAGACACACGAATCTAATAACGGTAACCGGCTCTCATAGAGCTCACATTAGCATCAACCGCACGGACAACTTACGTGCTACACCCGCATGGACAACTCACGTGCCAATAACATAAATGTATGGATTCGCACGGATAACTCACGTGTTAATAATATAAATTGCCTGGCATGGTCACAGGCCTCCAGTCCAAGCATATCATACAGGAGCAATCAAACAAGTACACATGTATATGATAATTGAAATAAGATTCTTATGCTCCTGGACTGGTATAAATAACATACCATAGAGTAGGCGTGTGCAAAGTGTGCTATTACAATAATTCATGCAACTAGTGCGTCCACCGAGCTTAAATAAAATACTCACCTCAAACAGGCTGCAACCCCAAAACAATATGCTTCTGGGAACTACCAGTCCCCAAATTCATAGAACACATGAATCACCGTAACTGATCCCAATTCCAGCACTCGAATGTCTAACAGATCTCTCATGCACGATCATTCCATGAGGGATACTTCCCTAATTCTTCTGTGCCACATAGCAAAAATTTAAATATCAGTAGTATATCAACCAGGTGAGTACCGTAATACCAACGAAACATCCATACGTTACAATACAGTGCGCCTTCTGAATGTCTGAGGTAATACCACTAGTGCCAATATCTGAAATCGTCTGTACTCCATAAACTCATGACTTTCCTTTGAAACGGAATCGTGTACTTGCACATGCAAATCCCAAATCTCACACCACGCACCGCCTCTATTAGGCCATCCTGTGAAAATACGAGAACCTCATTAACACTCTGAGTCACCAGCAGAATACATACCCGGTTGTTTAGAAACCTTCCATTTGCTCCCATCCAGGTGGAAATCACTATACACAACATGTTCCTTACGCCTGTGGAAAATATCCGTCTTAATCCGTGGTAGAAACCATTGGGAACTATGCGAAATCCATTTGCACATAACCAAGATATCAGAACTGAATTCCTCTAACTCGACCAAGCCACGAAGGTCACAAAACCTAAGAATATTGCCACCAAAACCTCTGTAGAACCTCACCACATCATAATTACCCAAAGAATTGATCATATCCATTACCGTGTTGATCCAACTTACTACCAAGCTATCTTGTTTCTTCGATTCCTTTTCCGAATTACCCTCAAGTAGACACTCTTCCTTGCCATACACCACGATCCTTACCCAAAGCTCACTACTAGAAATCCCAGCATAAACCACACTGCCATAAGGCACATAAGCTGTTGTGTTCCCTCTTAAGCACCACAATCGAGACACCCACTCTGAAAGGACCTTATATGAATTTAAAATTGTTCTTTTTACCTTTCTTATACTGAAATATAGAATCCATAGTCATACAGAATTACCGCAAGTCCCGGCACCATCCAATGTAAATAATCGATTCTGGCTATATACAAATTCTAAAAAAAATTCAATTGACACATATACATTTTGAATCCATTAGAACCCTTTCAAAAGTCATCCACTCTGCTCAAATCTAAATTGCACCGTCCAAACGGCCTGAAATACACGTGCTCCATTAGCACAATAACACTTAAAGAAGTAACCCTGCCATAACACCACCGATCAAGTTCATACTCTGTGTGCATTACATCCTTTACAATAAACAACTCACTCATCCCATGATTTTCATATACTCATAAAGCGCAATATAACCCGTATTTAGGAATTTCCTTACTCGAGTCATCCTCGATCTCAACCTCTGCAAGTCATAACTAATCCACAAGTATGCCTCAAACCAAAACCAATACAACACATAATTGTGCAATCAAATCGTAGATATCAAACTCCCCCACTTGGCTCAAATCCATAAATCAAAACACTCAATAACTCACAATACCCCTACTCTATTACTGCCATAATATCGCAGTGAGATTCAACTAAATTCTTCACAAGCTCATGCAACGCAACCCGTATAGTTCCTCAATTCATCATCTAAGACCATCTTCATTCTCGTGATGGTCAGGTCGACTTCCTTTACCATTTAAAATTCAAATCTCAACCCATCGAACCTGCTGGTAGAAAAGAAATTCTCCACACAATATTGTAAGGATCACACATCCATAAATTACACTGCAAGAGATAAACCACTTGCTTAGCCTCAAATTGGCATCTTGTTCTACCCTTTCGCAGCCACCATTACTATGCAATCACTTAATCTTCCTGAGTCCGAACTCATTAAAAAGACATGAGAATTTAATTTGTCCCACGATTTAACAACGTGAAAGATCCTTTAACACACTCATAACTCGAGACTTATACATCAAATCAATACGGAAATCAAGCACCCAATAGCCCTTTTTACATCTCGAGAAACTCTTCTCATCACATTCAAACCATCTGAACACATC
>AWOL01S0089381.1:0-14647 GCA_000715115.1 Nicotiana otophora | reverse complement strand
GAGGATGAAGAAGGATATAGTTGGGTTTGTGGCCAAGTGTCTCAACTATCAGCAGGTCAAATATGAGCACCAGAGACCGGGTGGATTACTTCAGAGGTTAGAGATCCCATAGTGGAAGTGGGAACGGATCACCATCGACTTTGTAGTTGGACTTCCACGAACTTTGAAAAGGTTCGATGTTATTTGGGTGATCGTGGATCGGCTGACCAAGCAGCTCATTTTATTCCAATGTTGACCACTTATTCTTCTGAGAGGTTGGCTGAGATTTATATCAGAGAGATTGTCCGCCTTCATGGTATTCCAGTATCCATCATTTCAGACAGAGGTACACAGTTCACATCCCGGTTTTGGAGAGCCGTACAGTAGGAGTTGGGTACTAGGGTGGAGCTGAGCACAACCTTTCACCCTCAGACGCATAGGCAGTCCGAGCGCATGATTTAGATTCTTGAGGATATGCTCTGCCTATGTGATGGAGTTCGGAGGGTCATAGGACCAATACTTGCCACTTGCAGAGTTTACTTACAACAACAGTTACCAGTCCAGCATTCAGATAGCACCGTATGAGGCTTTGTATGGTAGGCGATGTCAGTCCCCAGCAGGATGGTTTGAGTCGGGCGAGGCCCGATTGTTGGGTACAGATTTGGTCCAGGATGCGCTGGATAAGGTGAAGGTGATTCAGGAGAGACTTCGCACAGCCCAGTCCAGGCAGAAGAGTTATGCAGATCGTAAGGTTCGTGATTTGGCATTTATGGTTGGTGAGCGGGTCTTGCTTCGGGTATCGCCTATGAAGGGTGTCATGAGGTTCGGTAAGAAGGGCAAACTGAGCCCGAGGTTCATTGGTCCTTTTGCGATAGTGCGGCGAGTTGGGGAGGTTGCTTATGAGCTTTCCTTGCCTCCCAGCCTAGCAGGATTTAACCCGATATTCCATGTGTCTATGCTCTGTAAGTATCACGGTGATCAGATTCATGTATGGGATTTTAGCTCAATCCAGTTGGAAAAAGATTTATCTTACGTTGAGGAGCCAGTAGCCATTTTGGACAGACAGGTCAGAAAGCTCAGGTCAAAGAATATTGCTTCAGTAAAGGTCCTGTGGAGGGGTCAGCCGGTCGAGGAGGCGACTTGGGAGACCGAGCAAGATATGTGCATCCAGTACCCTCATCTTTTCACAGTTTCAGGTATGTCTTTATACTCGTTTGAGGACGAACAATTATTTTAAGATTGTGAGGATATAACGACCCAGCCGGTCATTTTGAGAGTAATAGCCCCGATCCCCTATTAACTGCTTTCCTCAAATCTTTTTCTGCTATTGTGACTTGCGTGATGATTGGTTTTGAGTTTCGGAGTATTTTGGGACACTTAGTCCCAATATGAGAGCTTAAGCCTTAGGATTTGGACCGTAGTCGGAACTGTGTGAAGACAACTCCGAAATGGAATTCTGTCGGTTCCGTTAGCTCCGTTAGGTGATTTTGGGGTTATGAGCGTGTCCGGATTGTGTTTTGGAGGTTCGTAGCTCATTTAGGCTTGAAATGGCGAAAGTCGAATTTTTGGAATTTTGGGCCGGTAGTGGAATTTGTTATATCAGGGTCATTTTCTAATTCCGGAAGTTAGAGTAAGTCCATAATGTTGATTATGACTTATGCGCACAATTTGAGGTCAATCGGACGTGATTTGATAGGTTTCGGCATCGGTTGTAGAATTTTAAAATTTCAAGTTCTTTAAGTTTGAATTGGAGGGTGAGTCGTGATTTTAGCGTTGTTTGATGGGATTTGAGAGCTCGAATAAGTTTGTATGGTGTTTTAGGATTGGTTGGTATGTTTGGTTGAGGTCCCGGGGGCCTCAGGTGTGTTTCGGATCCTCAACGAGTCATCTTTGGACTTAGAGAAGCAGCAGATTTCTCGTGTTCTGTTGCAGGCATTTTCTTCATCGCGTTCGCGAGGGAGTCCTCGCGTTCTCGTAAGGTATATGGGAAGGGCAGCTGAATTTCTCTTCGCGTCCGAGATGTCGCTCTCGCGTTCGCGAAGGTGTGGAACCTAGAAGCTACACGTTCGCGACATGGTCCTCGCATTCGCGAAGAAGAACTGGAGGAAGGTGAGATTTTGTGCTTCGCGTTCGCAATGGAGATCCCGCGTCCGCGAAGGGCCAAGCTGAGTGGTCTTTGCGTTCGCGACATGTGCATCGCATTCGCGATGGAGGATTTTTGGGCCGAAGTATATTGTACTTCGCGAACGCGAGGGTGTGGCCGCTTTCGCGAAGAAGGACGCGTCTGGGCAGTATTAAAGTTCCAAAAATGGAGGTTATGCCATTGTTATCAAAAACGTAAGTTGGGAGCTCGGATTTTGGACGAGGGATTGAGGGATTTTCAGAGATATTGATTGGGTAACGATTCTTAACTCCTTTATGGTTATATTCCACTAATCTATGCTTGAATTCATCATTAAATTTCGAATTTGGGGTGAAATATTGAGAAAAAGTTCTTAGGCCGAATTTTGGGGTTTTGATCGAGATTTTGGTATCAGATTTGAACAATTTTGGTACGAGTAACTCGTGAGTGAATGGGTGTTCGTATTTTGCAACTTTTACCCGATTCCGAGACGTGGGCCCGGGGTGACTTTTTGAGTGTTTTTCCTAATTTCACACTTTAGCTTCGAATTAATTAGCTAAATTAGTTACTCGTAGTTATATTTACATTATGCAATTTATTTGAATAGATTCGGTCCATTTGGAGTCAGATACTCGTGGCAAGAACGTGTTATCGAGGTGATTTGAGCGGTTCGAGGTAAGTGGCTTGCCTTACCTTGTGTTGGGGACTTCCCCCTTAGGATATCTTGATATTATTTGGTGTGTGGGCGCCGTGTACGTGAGGTGACGAGTACGTACACGGGCTATTATTGCAAAAATCCTGTTTAACCTTCTTAAATCATAAATTATATTTCTTATGAAGTCGTGCTAATATGTTTAATTGTGTAGTTTAGACTAGAAAAGCATGTTTACGTGTTTTAACTGTCTAATTGACATTTTGTGTGTCATGTTTAGCTAAGTCCTCATTTGCCCTATCTGTGTCCAGTATAAACTGTATAACTCGATGTCATATCTATCATTTCATTTTGCGTTGCATATTTACTTTGGGACTACGGACTTATTCCGGGAGATCCCCCGTACTGCATATTTATTTTGGGACTACGGACGTATTTCGGGAGATTCCCTTGTACTGCATATTTATTTTGGGACTACGGACGTATTCCGGGAGATCCCCCGTACTGCATATTTATTTTGGGACTACGGACGTATTTCGGGAGATTCCCTTGTACTGCATATTTATTTTGGGACTACGGACGTATTCCGGGAGATCCCCTTGTACTGTATATTTATTTTGGGACTACGGACATATTCCGGGAGATCCCCTTGTACTGTATATTTATTTTGGGACTACGGACATATTCCGGGAGATCCCCCTGTACTGCATATTTTTTTTGGGACTACGGACGTTTTCCAGGAGATTCCCCCTGTACTGCATATTCATTCGAAACTACGGGACGGTATCCCGAGAGATTTTCCCACTGTGTTTACCTTGTTTTGAGCCGAGGGCTCCCTTAACTGTTAAACTTTTGAGAATTTATTTAACTATGTTACCGTAAATTCCACTTATATGTTTTACTGTTTAATTTATTATATTTACTCCGGTAGGGCCTTGACCTGACCTCGTCACTACTCGACCGAGGTTAGGCTTGGCACTTATTGGATACCATTGTGGTGTACTCATGCCCTTCCTGCACATGTTTTCGTATGCAGATCCAGGTACGAGCTATCAGCCTTGAGGTTAGTGCGTGCTGCTGATTCTAGGAGACTTCAAGGTACTTCTGCTTGCGTCCGCAGATCTTCGGAGTCCCCTTCTACTCCCTCGCCTAGAGACTTTCTTTATTATCTTCAGACTTTTGTATAGAGCTACACAGATTATAGCAGCTTGTGACTTAGTGATATTACGGGTCTTGGAAAATTATTTTGTATATGCCGAGTGGTACTACTCTTGGCTATTTATAATATGTTGTTTATCTTTAAAATGTTGTGTCTCTTTATATGTTTCGCAATATTAGGCTTACCTACTCATAAAGACTAAGTGCCATCACGACACCTTACAGAGGGATAATCTGGGTCGTGACAATTTTGAGAGTAACGTGCCATGTTCCAGGAATAGGCCCAATAGGCACACTGTCGAATGTGTGAATGATTCATTATATCCACCAATGTCTATATTCAATCAACCAGGCTGATGTTCTAAGGATGTTAGAAAGAGAATTTTGAGTGATATGGAGTATAAGTCAGCTACAATTCATGTGTTGCTAAATTGTCCCGAAGTTGTACCATTTCTCAAGTAAGTATTGATTTATTAGTTATCAAAATGTAAAATTTACCATGACTACATATTGATGCAACTACTAACAATATTTGATGTGTCACAGTCACTTCGTGGGTTTATTTGGCCATGATGTTGTATATACGAGATTTGATATGTGGTTCAAACAGTTTGTAAGTTTATCCTGATAATGTTCTTCGGAAGTTCCCGCTAGTATATATATGCTAACTTATGAATATTGTTTAACACTATGTAGATAAATAATCCAAATAATAGTGTAAATCAATTTTTGAAAGATATATCTTGGGGACCTGGCTTCAGGTCACAACAATGTCTGAGTACGTAGTGAATAGTTATAAGTTTCATACAGAGGATTGTTCTAAAAAAAACATAGCAATAACAGCGGGGTGTGGGTTCAGGATGGTGATGGAAACCAAGTTGGAGATATTGATTATTATGATGTGGTTAAAGAAATATTACAGTTAGAATATACAGGTTGGCCTAATAAGAAATTGATACTCTTTAGATGCAAGTAGTTTGACCCAAATCCAACAAGAGGTACAAGAGTACACTGCCAATACAAAATAATTGAGGTTAATCATAAGAGAGAGTATGATCGCCATGATCCTTTCATAATTGCACATAACGTTAGCCAAGTGTATTATGTTCCTTGTCCATTGCGGCGGAATAAGTCCGATTGGTGGGTTGTGATAAAAACTAAGCCTGTAGATAGGGTGAAACTCAAGAATGTGTTAGATGTTGCATATCAAAATGATATCTCTAGTGTTCACCAAATAGTGGACGATCAGTTAGAAAATGATTTGGAACATCCTGAACGCATATTGGAAGAAGTTGATATAAATGAAGTAACAATTATAAAAATGAGGACGAAGAATCAACTGATGAAATTCAAACAAGTGAGGATGAGGAATTCTTAGACGAGGAACAATACGTCGACGTGGATTAAAAAGTTGGTTTTTTAAAGCACTCTCGTTTTATAATTAGTTTCTTATATGTTTCAATCTAAATATGTATTATATTATCAGATGGAAGGCAAGGGTCAAGGTAACAATGACCCTACTAGTTCTCGGGGTCGAGAAAAGACTAGGAAGGGAAAGAGGAGGGTAGATAATAATACTCCCTCTTTTCCATCCTCTTCAGAGATGCCTATGTCTTATCCTCCACCATACGGCTATACTGAGCTGCCACAACATCACGAGGCCTACACCTTCATCCAGACACTAGGTCTTCCGTCACAGGGCCATAGGACTATACGTCCGACATATAGTCCAGCTGCCTCACAGTCACGTGGATCGCAGCCATCTGCATCACCCGAGGCCCCTGGGACCTCAACCAAATACACCAACAAGTCCTAAAACATCATACGGACTTAGTCGAAACCTCAAATCACATCAAACAACGCTAAAACCACAACTCACGCCCAATTCAAGCCTAATGAAACTAAGAATTTTCAACTTCTACATTCAACGCTGAAACCTATCAAATCAAGTCCGATTGACCTCAAATTTTGCACACAAGTCATAACTGACATAACGGACCTATTCCAATTTTCAGAACTGAATTCCGACCCCGATATCAAAAAGTCAACTCCCCGGTTAAACTTCTAAACTTAAATTTCTATTTTATCCATTTCAAGCCTAATTTAACTACGGGCTTCCAAATAATTTTCCGAACACACTCCTCAGTCCAAAATCACCATACAGAGCTATTGGAATCATCGCAACTCTATTCCGGGATCATTTACACATAAGTAGACATCCGATCATTATTTTAACTTAAGCTTTAAACCTTGGAACTAAGTGTTCCAATTTATTCCAAAACCTCACCGGGCCCGAACCAATCACCCCGGCAAGTCACATAACAACTCTAAAGCTTAAATTGAGCAGTAAATGGGGGAACGATATTGTAATACTCAAAACGGTCGGCTAGGACGTTACATTCACCCCCTCTTAAACAAACGTTCGTTCTCAAACGGGTTTAGAATTATACTTAGAGCCTCAAATAAGTGTGGATACTTGCTCCGCATCTCCCGCTCAGTCTCCCAAGTAGCTTACCCGACCGGCTGGCCTCTCCACTGCACTTTCACTGAAGCTATGTTCTTTGATCTCAACTTTCGAACCTGCCGGTCTAAAATAACCACCGGCTCCACATCATAAGTCAAATTATCATCCAACTGCACTGTGCTGAAATCCAAAACATGAGATGAATCCCCGACATACTTTTGGAGCATAGATACATGAAACACTGGACGAACACTCGATAGATTAGGTGGCAATGTAAGTTCATAATCCACCTCTCCAATCTAATTAAGCACCTCAAACGGCCCAATATACGAGGGCTCAACTTGCCCTTCTTCCCGAACCTCAACACACCTTTCATGGGTGAAATCTTGAGCAGAACCTTCTCCCCAACCATGTAAGCAACGTCACGGACCTTCCGGTCGGCATAACTCTTCTGTCTAGACTGCACCGTGCGAAGCCGCTCCTGAATCAATTTAACCTTCTCCAAAGCATCCTGAACCAAATCAGTACCTAATAGCCTAGTCTCACCCGGCTCAAACCAACCCACCAAAGACCGACACTGTATCCCATATAAAGCCTCATACGAAGCATATGAATACTGGATTGGTAGCTGTTATTGTAAGCATACTCTGCGAGTGGCAGAAATTGATCCCAAGAACTCCCAAAATCAATGACACAAGCGCGTAGCATATCCTTCAATATCTGAATAGTTTGCTCGGACTGTCCGTCCATCTGAGGGTGAAATGTTGTACTCAGCTGAATCTGTGTACCTAATTCTCGCTGCACTGCTCTCTAAAACTGTGATGCGAACTACCTCACGGATATAAATCTCAACCAACGCTCCGAAGAATAAGTAGTGCCAACTGGAATAAAATGCGCGGACTTGGTCAACCAATCTACAATCGCCCAAACAACATCAAACTTTCTCAAAGTCTGTGGGAGTTCAACTATGAAGTCCATGGTAATACGCTCCCACTTACACTCCGGAATTTCAAGTCTCTGAAGCAATCCGCCCGGTATCTGATGCTCGTACTTCACCTATTGACAATTTAAACACCAAGATACAAACCTAACTATATCTTTCTTCATTCACCTCCAATAATAGTGCTGCTTCAAATCCCAATACATCTTCGAAGCACTTGGATGAATGGAGTACCGCAAACTGTGAGCCTCCTGGAGAATCAACTCATGCAAACCATCTACATTAGGCACACATAGCCTGCCCTGCATCTGTAATACACCATCATCCCTAATAGTGACTTCCCTAGCATCACCGTGTTGAACCGTGTCCTTAAGAACAAGCAGATGGGGGTCATCATACTGACGTTCTCTAATACGATCATAAAGAGAAGACTGAGAAACCACACAAGCAAAATCTCGGCTCAGCTCGGAATACCCAATCTGAAAAACTGATTGGCCAAGGCCTGAACATACAAGGCTAAAGGCCTCTCTGCTACCGGTAAGTATGCTAAGCTTCCCAAACTCTCTGCCTTACAACTCAAGGCATCGGCCACCATATTGACCTTTCCGGGATGATAGAGAATGGTGATATCATAATCCTTAAGCAACTCCAACCACCTCCGCTGCCGCAAATTAAGATCTTTCTATTTAAACAGCTGTTGTAGACTCCGGTAATCGGTATAAACCTCACAATGGACACCATATAAATAATGTCGCCAAATCTTCAAGGCATGAACAATAGCTGCTAACTCAAGGTTGTGGACTGGATAATTCTTCTCATGTACCTTTAATTGCCTGGACGCATAGGCAATCACCCTACCGTCTTGCATCAGCACTGCGCCGAGACTAATACGTGACACATCACAATACATAGTATAAGACCCTGAACCTATATGAAACACCAATACTGGGGATGTAATCAAAGCTATCTTGAGCTTCTAAAAGCTCTCTTCACATTCATCTGGCCATCTGAACGGAGCATCTTTCTAGGTCAATTTAGTCATAGGCGATGCAATAGACGAGAACCCTCCACAAAGAGACGATAATAACCGGACAAGCCGAGAAAACTTCGAATCTCAGTAGCTGAAGATGGCATGGGCCAACTCTGAACTGCCTCTATCTTCTTCGTATCTACCTTAATTCCTTCACTGGACACTATGTGTCCCAAAAATGCCACCAAACTAAGCCAGAACTCAAAATTAGAGAATTTGGCATAAAGTCTCTCCTCTCTCATCCTCTGTAATACAATACCCAAGTAATGTACATTCTCCTTCTAGCTACGTGAGTACACCAGGATATCATCAATAAATACTACAACAAATGAATCAAGATATGACTGGAATACACAATTCATCAAGTGCATAAATGTTGTTGGGTGTTGATCAGCCCAAATGACATCACGAGAAATTTATAGTGACCATAACAAGTCCTGAATGCCGTCTTTAGAATATCTGAATCCCGAATTTTCAACTGGTGATACCCGGATCTCAAATCAATTTTGGAGAATACCTTCACTCCCTGTAGCTGGTCAAATAAATCATCAATACTCGGCAAAGGATACTTATTCTTGATTGTAACTTTGTTCAGCTGCCTGTAGTCTATACACATCCGCATAGTACCATCTTTATTTTTCACAAATAGAACCGGTGCACCCCAAGGCGACACACTAGGCCTAATAACTCCCTTATCAAGAAGTTCCTGAAGTTTCTCTTTCAATTATTTTAACTCAGTCGATGCCATACGATATGGAGGAATAGAAATGGGCTGAGTGTCCGACACCAAGTCAATACCAAAATCAATATCCCTGTCGAGTGGAATACCCGACAAGTCTGCAGGAAATACATCCGAAAAGTCTCGCACTACCGGTACTGAATCAATAGTAGGAGTATCTGCATCAACGTCTCTCATAAAGGCAAAATATGACAAACACCTCTTCCCAACCATACGTTGGGCCTTCAAATAAGAAATTACCCTGCTGGGAACATAATCTAGAGAACCTCTCCATTCGACCTTCGGCAAACCCGGCATCGCCAATGTTACAGATTTTGCATGACAGTCCAGAATAGCATGACATGGACACAACCAATTCATACCCAAGATTACATCGAAATCAACCATACTAAGCGATAAGAGATCAACTCTAGTCTCCAGTTCCCCAATAGTTACCACACATGACCGATACACATATTCCACAATAATAGTATCGCCCACCGGCATAGATACACGAACATGTGAACCTAAAGACTCATGGGGTATATCCATATAATGAGTAAAGTACGATGATGCATACGAATAAGTAGAACCATGGTCAAATAATGTTGAAGCTTCCCTGTGGTACACTGAGACAATACATGTGATCACTGCATCTGAAGCAACAACATCTGGCATGGCAGGAAACGCATAGATTCGGGCCTGACCGCCACGTGATCGGCCTCCCCTTCTTAGGCGACCCCTAACTGGCTGATCCCCACCCCGAGCTGGCTGGGTGGGTCGTGTAACTGCTGGTGCTGGAGCCGTTGGCCTATAACTCTGTTGTGGAGCCCCACTCAACATCCTAGGGTAATCTCTCTTGTAATGACCAAATTCTCCGCACTCAAAACAACCCCTCCTCTGACGGAACTGATGCTCCTGATAATCCGAGGAATTACCTGTAGAAGCCTAAGCGGACGAGGCATAGTAAGAACTTTGCGCTAGTAGTGCACTGAATGAATACTGGCCTAAGTGAGCACTGTAAGAATTGTGGATAGTTGATGCACCATGATGAGTTGGTCGAGTCGGTTGAGCGGGCCTATAAAGGCGACCCCTACTGTGGTAGGACTAACCCCCAGAAGGTATCCCACTGAAACCTCCCAAACCTCGAGGCCTCTTGGCCTCCCTATCACCATACTCCTGGCTTCGAACCACCTCTATCTGCCGAGCAATGTCAACCACCCCATCAAAAGTGGCACCAGATACCCTTTCCCTAGTCATAAGCAACTGCAGCTGATACGTGAGGCCATCAATGAACCTCCCAATCCTATCCCTATAAGTGGGAACCAACCAAACTGCGTGACGAGCTAATTCAGAAAACCTCATCTAGTACTGGGTCACAGACATGCCATCCTGCCGAAGTTGCTCGAACTGTCTGTGCAGCTCCTCCCTACGAGACTGCGGCATGAACTTCTCCAAAAAAAGAACGGATAACTCCTTCCATGTAAGTGGTACTGCACCGACCATCCTGCGCCTCTCATAAGCCTCTCACCATCTGAAGGCAGCCCTAGAAAATTGAAAATTAATGAACGAGACCCCACTGGTCTCCAGAATACCCATTGTCCGAAGCATCCACTAGCACTTATCCAGAAAACCATGAGCATCCTCTGACTCAGCACCACTAAATGATGGAGGTCGAAGCCTTCAAAATCTCTCAAGTCTCCTCTGCTCATCATCTGCCATAACGGGGACCACCAGGGCCTGAGCAGCTGCAGCTTGCTGGGCTGGTAGTTCCCCCGATATCTGAAGCCCCTGCAGTACATACTATAGAGTACGGGCAACAATGGTATGAGTACCTTCCCCGACCTAAGAAGTGGCTGGTTCGGCCTGAGTCGAAACCACCTGAGCAACGCCAGTGCAAATTGTTAATATCTGGGCCAAAGCCTTCAAGAATCCTGGAATTACAATAGGCACAACTGATGTATGAGCTGGTCCCGTTAGTTCAACTATATCTGGAATCTGCTCCTCAGCTAGAGCAACTGGTGGTGCTACAGGTGCTGCTCCAACTGATGTACGAGCTACACCTCGATCTTTACCTCGGCCCCGGCCTCTACCATGGACCCGTCCTCTCGCGGCCCTAAATAGTGGCACTGGTGGATGACCGTCTAATCCGGTAGCACGTGTCCTCACCATTTGTGAGAGAATAGAATAACAGAAATTTAGTTTCCGGAATCAACAAATTCGCACGATAGAATATAAGGAAGTGAAGTTTCCTAAGGGTTTGGCAGCCTCTCGAAGATAAGTACAGATGTCTCTGTATCGATTCGCAAGACTCTACTAAACCTGTTTATGACTCGTGAGGCCTATGTAACCTAAGCTCTGATACCAACTTTTCACGACCCAAAATCTTAACCTGTCGCGATGGCACCTAACATGGTACTAGGCAAATCGATTTCTCAAATATATTTCCAACATTTTTAACAAAAATAAATTTAAATCAGTTTTAATAGTAAAAGTTCCATAACCGAGATAGAAAACCCAAAACATAATGCAAAATTCCCAACTATCGGGGTGTCATAGACGAGCATCTATACATCACAAGTCTAGAAAATACTGTCTATAATAGTCTGGGACCAAATACAGTAATTAAGAAGATAAGGAAGGAGAGACAAAGTCTGCGAAACACCGGCAGCTACCTCGGAATCTCCGGATAATCAACTATGCGAAGAAAATCAACTCCCACTCTGTCCGGGAACACCTGGATCTGCACACGAAGTGCAGGGTGTAGTATGAGTACAACCAACTCAGCAAGTAACAATACTAAATAAAGAACTGAAAGTAGTGATGAGCTTCACAGCTGAGTCCGATTACAGTAATTTACAACATAATAAGGTAGGCATGCTTTCAAGTTCAACATTTAAGGCCAAAACAATAATCTCATGTCATGTTCAACTGAAACATAAAATAATATCTCTCAGAAATTTTCAAAACAGTAATATATACCAGCTGAAGTGCAACAATAATGAAATCAATTGCATCATCTCAGGACCACAGTCACTCGTCCCTTCCACTAGCTCAGCACTCAGCACTCGCACTCAGTAGGTACCTGCGCTCACTGGGGGTGTGTACAGACTCTGGAGGGGTTCCTTCAGCCCAAGCGCTATAATCTGCACGGATAACTCACGTGCTACACGGACAAATTACGTGCTGCACAGATAACTCACGTGCTATAGTATCAATATCTGGATCTGCACGGACAACTCACGTGCTATAGTATAATATCTAGATCTGCACGGACAACTCACGTGATGCACAGACAACTCACGTGCTATAGTATAATATATGGATCCGCACGGACAACTCACGTGTTGCAGGGACAGCTCACATGCTATAGTATAATATCTCACAATCAGGCCCTCATCTTCACTCAGTCATAAATCTCTCAAGTCTCTCGGGCTCTCAATAATCATGAAAATCAGCCCACACAACAATGATATGATGCATCAATAATGAACAGTAGAGACTGAGATAAAATAAACAAGTAAATTGTGACTGAGTACAAAACAAAAATTTAGCAGATAGTTCAACATGTACGTGACCTCTGTGGGTCCCTACAGTGCCACCACATAATCTAAACATGATTTGTGGTTCAATTTCTCTACTACATGGAGGTACAGATAACAACAGATTATTCAACTACACAGTTCCATAGAATTTGACCAAGTCACAATTCCTACGGTGCACGCCTACACGCCCGCCGCCTAGCATGTGCGCCACCTCAAAAACCGATCACATAACACATAATCTGGGGTTTCATACCCTCAAGACCAAATTTAGAACTATTACTTACCTCAACCCGTGTAATTATTTATTCTACAATGCCTTTGCCTCGAGAATCGTCCTCCAAACGCCTCGAATCTAGTCATAAATAATTCAATTCCGTCAATAAAAATTATGGGAATTAATTCCATATGAAAATACTAAATTTCCAACAAAAATCCGAAATTGCACTTAAAAATCGCCTGTGGGGCCCACGTCTAAGAACCCGACAAAAATTACACAATATGCATGATCATCCAACCATGATTCCAACCATAAAACTTTTACCAAATTCCGACATCAACTCGACCCTCAAATCTACAAATTAAACCAAGAGGGTTTTCACAATTTTCCAATTTAAATCACCGATTAAATGTTAAAAATAACCATGGATTCGAGTAATTTGACCAGTATTGAGTTAAGAACACTTACCCCATTGTTTTCCTTAAAAATCTACCGAAAATCGCATCTTCCCGATCTCCAATTCATCAAAAATAGAAAATGGGCAGAACTTAAACTTTCTGTCCAGACATCTCTTCTTCGCGAACGCGACAGGTCCCTCGCGTTCACGAAGCACAAAATTGTGCTGTCCAAATATTGCCCTTCGCGAACGTGAGTCACAGCTTGCGAACACGATGCTTTGCCAGGCGAACCTTCGCGAACTCGGCCTACACTTCGCGAACGCAAAGGCAAAAATCCTCACCAGCCAGATTCCCCTTCGCGAACACGATGCCCAATCGCGAACGCGTAGCCTCACCTCCTTGTCTTAAGAGAACGCGAGACCCAAGTCACAAACGTGATGAACAACCTCGCCTACCTCCAGTTCCTCTTCGCGAAGGCGAGACCCCTCTCGCGAACGCAAAGAAGGAAACCAGGTACAGACATCAGAAAAATTTTAGCAGCATTCCAAGTCCAAAATGTTATCCGTTAACCATCTGAAACTCACCCGAGGCCCCTGGGACCTCAACCAAATACACCAACTAGTCCTAAAACATCATACGGGCTTAGTTGAAACCTCAAATCACATCAAACAATGCTAAATCCATGAATCACACCCCAATTCAAACCTAATGAAACTAAGAATTTTCAACTTCTACACTCAACGCTGAAACCTATCAAATCAAATCTGATTGACCTCAAATTTTGTACACAAGTCATAACTAATATAACGAACTTATTCCAATTTTGAGAACTGGAGTGCGACCCCGATATCAAAAAGTCAACTCCCCGGTCAAACTTCCAAACTTAAATTTCTATTTTAGCCATTTCTAACCTAATTTAACTACGGGCTTCCAAATAATTTTTCAGACACGCTCCTCAGTCCAAAATCACTATACGGAGCTATTGGAATCATCAAAACTCTATTCTGGGAACGTTTACACATAAGTAGACACCCGGTCACTATTTTAACTTAAGCTTTAAACCTTGAAACTACGTGTTCCAATTCATTTCAAAACCTTACCGGACCCGAACCAATCACCCCGGCAAGTCACATAACAACTGTAAAGCATAAATTAAGCAGTAAATGAGGGAACGGAGTTATAATACTCAAAATGACCGGTCGGGTCATTACAGTAACTTACTCTGATACTAGTTTGTCACGCCCCAAACTTGAAGAGGCGTGAACAGCACCTGGTGCCATACTCGGCCCGAGCATACCACTTTGTAATTGTGAACTCTGGAGGGGTAACCCTCAACTTAGGCCAATGAGTCCATATTATGAATCATCTAATAATATCGTCTCTTTAATCTAATGGGTAAACATACCCAAAAGCTCATATATATA
>AWOL01S0089376.1:0-10357 GCA_000715115.1 Nicotiana otophora | reverse complement strand
GGACCATTTGGAAGGCGTGGGCTATGCACACGAAAATATGGGAATCGGGCGAAATTCTAGTTTTTAGGCCGAAAAATGCAAACAATGAGGAACAATCATGGTGGGGTGGTGACTATGGTTCCTTAGGTCTTATGTAATGGCACGGATAAATTTTAGGCGATCCGGGGTCCGGGGGTCCCAGGACCACTAGGAAGGCGTGGGCTATAGCACACAAAAATATGGGAATCGGGCGGAATTCTAGTTTTTGTGCCGTACAACGCAACAAAACAAGGAACGGTCATGGAAGGGCGGTGACTATGGTTCCTTAGGTCGTATTTGATGGCACAGAAAACTTTTAGGCGATCCGGGGTCTGGGGGGTCCCGGGACCATTTGGAAGGCGTGGGCTATAGCACACGAAAATAAGGGAATCGGGCGGAATTCTAGTTTTTAGGCCGAAAAATGCAATAAATGAGGAACAATCATGGCGGGGTGGTGACTATGGTTCCTTAGGTCTTATTTAATGGCACGGATAAATTTTAGGCGATCCGGGGTCCGGGGGTCCCAGGACCACTAGGAAGGCGTGGGCTATAGCACACAAAAATATGGGAATCGGGCGGAATTCTAGTTTTTTGCCGTAAAACGCAACAAACCAAGGAACAGTCATGGCAGGGCGGTGACTATGGTTCCTTAGGTCGTATTTGATGGAACAGAAAAATTTTAGGCGATCCGAGGTACGGGACTCCTGGGACCATTTGGAAGGCGAGGGCTATAGCACACAAAAATATGGGAATCGGGCGAAATTCTAGTTTTTAGGCCGAAAAATGAAAAGAATGAGGAACGATTATGGCGGGGCAGCGACTATGGTTCCTTAGGTCATATTTAATGGCCCGAAAAAATTTGAGGAGATCAGGGTCCATGGGTCCCAGGACCAGTTGTAAGGCGTGGGCTATAGCCCAAGAAAATATGGGAATCGGGCGGAATTCTAGTTTTTCTGCCGTAAAATGCAACAAAAAAAGGAACGGTCATGGCAGGGCGGTGACTATGGTTCCTTAGGTCGTATTTGACGGCACAGAAATATTTTAGGTGATCCGGGGTCCGGGGGTCCCGGGACCATTTGGAAGGCGTGGGACGACAATATGGTAATCGGGCGAAATTCTAGTTTTTAGGCCGCAAAATGCAAAAATTGAGGAACGATCATGGTGGGGCGGTGAATATGGTTCCTTAGGTCGTATTTAATGGCCCGGATAACTTTTAGGCGATCCGGGGTCCGGGGGTCCCGGGACCACTTCGAAGGCTTGGGCTATAGCACACGAAAATATGGGAATCGGGCGGAATTCTAGTTTTAGGCCGAAAAATGCAAACAATGAGGAATGATCATGGCGGGGCGGTGACTATGGTTCCTTAGGTCGTATTTAATGGCCCGGAAAAATTTTAGGCGATCCGAGTCTGGGGGGCCCGGGACCACTTGGAAGGCGTAGGCTATAGCACACGAAAATATGGGAATCGGGCGGAATTCTAGTTTTTAGGCCGAAAAATACAAAAACTGAAGAACGATCATGGCGTGGCAGTGACTATGGTTCCTTAGGTCATATTTAATGGCTCGAAAAAATTTTAGGTGATCCGAGTCCGGGGGGCCCGGCTAACTCGGAAGGCGTGGGCTATAGCACACAAAAATATGGGAATCGGGCAGAATTCTAGTTTTTTGGCCAGAAAATGCAAAACATGTGGAACAATCATGGCGTGGCGGTGACCATGGTTTCTTAGGTCATATTTGATGGCCCGAAAATTTTTTAGGCGATCACAGTCTGGGAGGCCTGGCCCACTCGTAAGGAGTGGGCCATAACATACAATAATATGGGAATCACGCGAAATACTTGTTGTTTGGCCGAAAATCACAAAACATGAGGAACGATCATGGCGGGGCGGTGACTATGGTTCATTAGGTCGTATTTGATGACCCGGAAAATTTTTAGGTGATTGGGGTCAGGGGGTCCCGGGACCAGTTGGAAGGTGTGGGCTATAGCACACAAAAATATGGGAATCGGGCAGAATTCTAGTGTTTAGGCCTAAAAATGCAAAAAATGAGGAACGCTCATGGCGGGGCTGTGACTATGGTTCCTTAGGTCATATTTAATGGCCCGGAAAAATTTTAGGCGATCTGAGTCCGGGGGCCCGGCCCACACAGAGGCGTGGGCTATAGCACACGTAATTATGGAAATTGCGTGGAGTTCTAGTTTTTTGGCCGAAAAATGCAGAAAATGAGGAACGATCATGGCGGGGCGGTTACTATGATTCCTTAGGTCGTATTTGATAGCCCGGAAAAATTTTAGGTGATCTAGTGTCCGGGGGTCCCGGGACCACTTGGAAGGCGTGGGCTATAGCACACGAAAATTTGGGAATCGAGCGAAATTCAAGTGTTTTGGCTGAAAAATGCAAAAAATAAGGAATGATCAGGGCGGGGCGGTGACTATGGTTCCTTAGGTCGTATTAGATGGCCCGAAAACTTTTTAGGTGATCCGAGTTCGGGGGGCCCGGCTAACTCGAAAGGCGTGGGATATAGCACATAAAAATATGGGAATCGGGCGGAATTCTAGTTTGTTGGCCGAAAATTGCAAATAATTGAGGAACGATCATGGCGGGGCAGTGACTATGGTTCCTTAGGTCGTATTTGATTGCCCAAAAAATTTTTAGGCGATTGGGGGTCCGGGTGTCCCGGGACCACTTGGAAGGCGTGGTCTATAGCACACGAAAATATGGGTATCAAGCGGAATTTTCGTTTTTTTTGGCCGAAAAACGCAAAAATGGTGGAACGATCNACTATGGTTCCTTAGGTCGTATTTGATTGCCCAAACAATTTTTAGGCGATTGGGGGTCCGGGTGTCCCGGGACCACTTGGAAGGCGTGGTCAATAGCACACGAAAATATGGGAATCAGGCGAAATTTTAGTTTTTTGGCCGAAAAACGCAAAAATGGTGGAACGATCATGGCGGGGAATTGACTATGGTTCCTTAGGTCGTATGTGATCGCCCAGAAAACTTTTAGGTGACCCAGGGTCCGGTGGGCCCGGGACCACTTGGAAGGCACCTATAGCACCCGAAAATATAGAAATCGGGCGGAATTATAGTTTTTAGGCCGAAAAATGCAAAACATGTGGAACGATCATGGCGGGGCGGTGACTATGGTTCCTTAGGTCGTATTTAATGGCCCGAAAAAATTTTAGGCGATCCGAGTCCGGGGGGCCCGGCGCACTCGGAGGCGTGGGCTGTAGCACACGAAAATAAGGGAATTGCGCGGAATTCTAGTTTTTTGGCCGAAAAATGTAAAACATGCGGAACGATCATGGCGGGCGGTGACTACGGTTCCTTAGATCGTATTTAATGACTCGGAAAAGTTTTAGGCGATCCAGGGTCCGGGGGTCCCGGGACCACTTGGAAGGCGTGGGCTATAGCACACGAAAATTTGGGAATCGGGCGAAATTCTAGGTTTTAGGCCGAAAAATGCAAAAACTGAGGAACGATCATGGCGGGGCGGTGACTATGGTTCCTTAGGTCGTATTTGATAGCAAGGAAAAATTTTAGGCGATCCGGGGTCCGGGCGTCCCAGGACCATTTGGAAGGCGTGGGCTATGCACACGAAAATATGGGAATCGGGCGAAATTCTAGTTTTTAGGCCGAAAAATGCAAAAAATGAGGAACAATCATGGTGGGGTGGTGACTATGGTTCCTTAGGTCTTAGTTAATGGCACGGATAAATTTTAGGCGATCCGGGGTCCGGGGGTCCCAAGACCACTAGGAAGGCGTGGGCTATAGCACACAAAAATATGGGAATCGGGCGGAATTCTAGTTTTTGTGCCGTAAAACGCAACAAAACAAGGAACGGTCATGGCAGGGCAGTGACTATGGTTCCTTAGGTCGTATTTGATGGCACAGAATACTTTTAGGCGATCCGGGGTCTGGGGAGTCCCGGGACCATTTGGAAGGCGTGGGCTATAGCACACGAAAATAAGGGAATCGGGCGGAATTCTAGTTTTTCGGACGAAAAATGCAATAAATGAGGAACAATCATGGCGGGGTAGCGACTATGGTTCATTAGGTATTATTTAATGGCACGGATAAATTTTAGGCGATCCGGGGTCCGGGGGTCCCAGGACCACTAGGAAGGCGTGAGCTATAGCACACAAAAATATGGGAATCGGGCAGAATTCTAGTTTTTTGCCGTAAAACGGAACAAAACAAGGAACGGTCATGGCAGGGCGATGACTATGGTCCCTTAGGTCGTATTTGATGGAACAGAAAAATTTTAGGCGATCCGGGGTACGGGAGCCCCGGGACCATTTGGAAGGCGGGGGCTATAGCACACGAAAATATGGGAATCGGGCGAAATTCTAGTTTTTAGGCCAAAAAATGAAAAGAATGAGGAACGATTATGGCGGGGCGGCGACTATGGTTCCTTAGGTCAAATTTAATGGCCCGGATAAATTTGAGGAGATCGGGGTCCATGGGTCCCGGGACCTGTTGTAAGGCGTGGGCTATAGCCCACGAAAATATGGGAATCGGGCGGAATTCTAGTTTTTCTGCCGTAAAATGCAAGAAAAAAAGGAACGGTCATGGCAGGGTGGTGACTATGGTTCCTTAGGTCGTATTTGATGGCACAGAAATATTTTAGGCGATCCGGGGTCCGGGGGTCCCGGGACCATTTGGAAGGCGTGGGCTATAGCACACGACAATATGGGAATCGGGCGAAATTCTAGTTTTTAGGCCGCAAAATGCAAAAATTGAGGAACGATCATGGCGGGGCGGTGAATATGGTTCCTTAGGGTTTTCTTTAAGTCACTTGCCAGGAGGGAAAGCAGCAGATAAAGAGCACCATCACCTTACTTAACAAAGGGCTTATGCGAAAGAGAGCACCGCTTCCCCGAGAAGATAATCCGCTTTCCTAAAATCCCTACTTTATTGCTCTAGCTCTTGACTCATATGGCACTGAAATTGGATAGGTTTGCGCANGGGCTATAGCCCACGAAAATATGGGAATCGGGCGGAATTCTAGTTTTTCTGCCGTAAAATGCAAGAAAAAAAGGAACGGTCATGGCAGGGTNGGGAGCTTGCTTATAGAAAGAAGATAGGCCGGTCAAAGAAAAACAAGGTGCAACGGGCTCTCCGCTCCTAGTCACTAAGAAGTGCTATTCTGTCCTCCGGGGGACTGGACTCCACCAAGAGGTTCTTTCTCTCACGTAATTTCGCCCGCCCCTTTCATTTCCGTACCGGAGGAAATGGGATTCGAACCCATGATACAATCTTCTTGTATGTCGATTTAGCAAACCAATGCCTTAAGCCACTCAGCCATACCTCCAAGTTGTTGATCGGAATAGAATTGGATGTGCCGGGTTTGGTTGCTTGCCCGAAGGAAGGGCTATCTGATCCGATCAACTACGTAAGCCGTAGCGCGCTAGCGCGCGTACTCTTCCTCTATGAGCGAGACTCTATCCAGATCTATGGATCTCATCTCCCCAGCATCAAAGCGAGACTCCATCCAAATCTGCCACTCCTTGGGCGAGGCCTTCTGTTCTATGAACACCCCACCACTGAATGATTCACTTTCAAGTTCTCGCCTCCGACCCGGGAGAACACAGGGTCAAGCCAAGCCCTGACCCGCCTAAATGGAATTCATATCTCCTTCGTCTGGTCGAGAAGGGAGGGGAACTGGACTCTGCCTCTTCTATTACATTTACATTACATTACGGAGAAGTCCATTCTCGTCATGATCGATCCACGTCCTAGCGTAGTGCCCGGCTTGCTTAGCAACCAAAGCTAGCTTACTAAGGTAGTTTACTTTTTCATTTTGAAAAAAGAAGGCGAAGGCATTTTTCCTTGATTGCACGAGCTAGCCAGCAAGCCAGCAAACCCCCCCTTACTCACCTCAACATCTATAAAAAGAGCTCTTTCTCCTTTTCATAATAATAAGGTAAGCATCCAGCTCTCGATCCAGAGCTACTGCTTCAAGAATCAACTGAGCTCAGGAAGTCAGGTTAAGACGTCGACTTTGACAGGGGAGATGAAAAAGAATTCCTGTCTTTAGAAGTAAATCCCACTAAACTAGACTTGTACGCTTGACATGAAAAGTAGAGGCAAGCGGAGTCAAAGGCCGAGCCTCAACCAGCAAAGGGGGACAGCCATGCCAATCCAAGCACAGTAAAAGTGTGCCCACTCTACCCTTCTTTCTTTACCCTAGACTTCGTTCTTCAAGGAGACCCATGTGCATTTCCTCTGTTCTGTGCTCGCTACGCCCTTGTGCCTTTAGTTGAAGTATAGGTCGTCGATTCAATCTATCTTGATGGGATTTTTCTAGTAGGTAGCGAGAAGACTAGTAGTATCGACAAGAGGCTACATCAATAGCTGAAACTTTTTTTCGGGTAGGGTAGGCTTGGAGTCAGAAGTCCTATTCTTCCCAACCAAATAAGCACTTTTGCAAAGTTCACCTTCCCGCGGTCAAAACAAGACTTACGGATAACAATCAGACCTTACCAGGGACAGGGACCAGACTATAGAGCCTAATTAAAAAGAATTCGGGCTTGCTTTTTCAATTCACATCTATGAGCGAGGATTCCTCTATCTCTTGCTCGCTTCGATCGGACTCTGACAGCTTAGGGAAGAATGATGGGTCGCTAACGAGGCCCCTAAATGACCGCTCAGAAGGCCTACCTATTTTTTTTCCCAATCTGTCACTTGCTCGTCCCTCTCTCATGAAAATGGGCCCTACACCCTTTTCTTGAGCGCTTCATTGAGCATTTCTCTTTCCTATCCCGAGCCATTCTGTTTATTTGGCCGAATCCGACTCTGGGCCTGCCCTTTTGCTAGCTCGTATTGGATTGTCCGAAATTTTTTTAGGCGATCACAGTCTGGGGGGCCTGGCCCACTCGGAAGGCATGGGCTATAACACACAATAATATGGGAATCACGTGGAATTCTAGTCTTTTGGTCGAAAAACGCAAAAAATGAGGACCGATCATGGCGGGGGCAGTGACTATGGTTCATTAGGTCGTATTTGATGGCCCGGAAAACTTTTAGGCAATTGGGGTCAAGGGGTCCCGGGACCAGTTGGAAGGCGTGGGCTATAGCACACGAAAATATGGGCATAAGGCGGAATTCTAGTTTTTAGGCCAAAAAATGCAAAAAATGAGGAACGATCATGGCGGGGCAGAGTCTATGGTTCCTTATGTTGTATTTAATGACCCAGAAAAATTTTAGGGGATCCGAGTCCGGGGTGCCCAGCCCACTTGGAAGGCGTGGGCTATAGCGCACGAAAATATGGGAATCGGGCGGAATTCTATATTTTTGTCCGAAAAACTAAAAAGATGAAAGATCATGGCGGGGTGGTGACTATGGTTCCTTAGGTCATATTTTATGGCCCGAAAAGTTTTTAGGCAATCGGGGTCCGGAGGGCCCGGGACCACTCGGAAGGCGTGGGCTATAGCACACGAAAATATGGGAATCGGGCGGAATTCTAGTTTTTTGGCCGTAAAATGCAAAAACTTAGGAATGATAATGGTGGGGCGGTGACTACGGTTCCTTAGGTCATATTTAATATCCCGGAAAAATTTTAGTCGATCGGGGTCCGGTGGTCCGGGGACCACTTGGAAGGTGTGGGCTTATAGCACACAAAACTCTGGGAATCGAGCAGAATTCTAGTTTTTCAGCCTAAACACGCAAAAAGTGAGGAACGATCATGGCGGGGTGGTGACTATGGTTCCGTAAGTCGTATGTAATGGCCCAGAATAATTTTAGGCGATCCGAGTCCGGGGAGCCCGACCCACTCGGAGGCGTGGGCTGTACCACACGAAATTATGGGAATTGCGCGGAATTCTATTTTTTTTGCCGAAAAATATAGAAAATGAGGAACGATCATGACGGGGTGGTAACTATGGTTCTTAAGGTCGTATCTGATGGCCCGAAAAAATTTTAGGTGATCCAGGGTCTGGGGGTCCCGACACCACTTGGAAGGCGTGGGCTATAGCACACGAAAATATGGGAAACGGGCGAAATTCTAGTTTTTTGGCCGAAAAATGCAAAAAACGAGGAAGGATCATGGCGGGGAAGTGACTATGGTTCATTAGGTCGTATTTGATGTCCCAAAAATTTTTTAGGCGATTAGGGTCTGGGAGTCCCCGGACCAGTTGGAAGGCGTGGGCTATAGCACACGAAAATATGGGAATTAGGCGGAATTCTTGTTGTTAGGCCAAAAATGCAAAACATGAGGAACGATCATGGCGGGGCAGAGTCTATGGTTCCTTTGGTCGTATTTGATGGCACCGAAACGTTTTAGGCGATCCGGGGTCCGGGAGTCCCGGGACCATTTGGAAGGCGTAGGCTATAGCACACGAAAATATGGGAATCGGGCGAAATTCTAGTTTTTAGGACGCAAAATGCAAAAAAGGAGGAACGATCATGGCGAGGCGGTGACTATGGTTCCTTAGGTCGTATTTAATGGCACGGAAAAATTTTAGGCGATCCGAGTCTTGGGGGCCCGGCCCACTCGGAGGAGTGGGCTGTAGCACACGAAATTATGGGAATTGCGCGGAATTCTAGTTTTTTTGCCGAAAAGCGCAATAAATGAGGAACGATCATGGATAGGCGGCGACTATGGTTCCTTACGTCGTATTTGATGGCCTAGAAAAATTTTAGGTTATCCGTGGTCCGGTGGTTCCGGGACCACTTGGAAGGCGTGGGCTATAGCACACGAAAATATAGGAATCGGGCGGAATTCTAGTTTTTAGGCCTAAAAATGCCAAAAATGAGGAACGCTCATGGAGGGGCGGTGACTATGTTTCCTTAGGTCATATTTGATGGCCCGGAAAAATTTTACACGATCCGGGAATCGGGCGTAATACTAGTTTTTTGGCAGTAAAATGCAAAAAATGAGGAACGATCATGGTGGGGCGGTGACTATGGTTTCTTAGGTCGTATTGGATTGCCTAGAAAAAGTTTAGGCATTTGGGGTCCGGGAGTCCCGGGGCCACTTGGAAGGCTAGCACACAATAATATGGGAATCAGGCGGAATTCTAGTTTTTTAGGCCGAAAAATGCAAAAATTAAGGAACGATCATGGAGGGGCATTTACTATGGTTCCTTAGGTCATATGTGATGGCCCAGAAAAACTTTAGGTGATCCGGGGTTCGGTGGTCCCGGGACCACTTGGAAGGCGTAGGTATAGCACACGAAAATATAGGAATCGGGCGGAATTCTAGTTTTTAGGCCGAAAAATGCTAAAAAATGAGGAAAACTCATGGCGGGGTGGTGACTATGATTCCTTAGGTCTGATTTAATGGCACGGATAAATTTTAGGCGATCCGGGGTCCGGGGGTCCCAGGACCACTTGGAAGGCGTGGGCTATAGCACACGAAAATATGGGAATCGGGCGGAATTCTAGTTTTTCTGCCGTAAAACGCAACAAAACAAGGAATGGTCATGGCAGGGCAGTGACTATGGTTCCTTAAGTCATATTTGATGGCACGGAAAAATTTTAGGCGATCCGGGGTCCGGGGGTCCCAGGACCACTTGGAAGGCGTGGGCTATAGCACACGAAAATATGGGAATCGGGCGGAATTCTAGTTTTTCTGCCGTAAAACGCAACAAAACAAGGAATGGTCATGGCAGGGCAGTGACTATGGTTCCTTAAGTCATATTTGATGGCACGGAAAAATTTTAGGCGATCCGGGGTCCGGGGGTCCCAGGACCACTTGGAAGGCGTGGGCTATAGCACACGAAAATATGGGAATCGGGCGGAATTCTAGTTTTTCTGCCGTAAAACGCAACAAAACAAGGAATGGTCATGGCAGGGCAGTGACTATGGTTCCTTAAGTCATATTTGATGGCACGGAAAAATTTTAGGCGATCCGGGGTCCGGGGGTCCCAGGACCACTTGGAAGGCGTGGGCTATAGCACACGAAAATATGGGAATCGGGCGGAATTCTAGTTTTTCTGCCGTAAAACGCAACAAAACAAGGAATGGTCATGGCAGGGCAGTGACTATGGTTCCTTAAGTCATATTTGATGGCACGGAAAAATTTTAGGCGATCCGGGGTCCGGGGGTCCCAGGACCACTTGGAAGGCGTGGGCTATAGCACACGAAAATATGGGAATCGGGCGGAATTCTAGTTTTTCTGCCGTAAAACGCAACAAAACAAGGAATGGTCATGGCAGGGCAGTGACTATGGTTCCTTAAGTCATATTTGATGGCACGGAAAAATTTTAGGCGATCCGGGGTCCGGGGGTACCGGGACCATTTGGAAGGCATGGGCTATATAGCACACGAAAATATAGGAATCGTGTGGAATTCTAGTTTTTCTGCCGTAAAACGCAACAAAACAAGGAACGGTCATGGC
>AWOL01S0089356.1:2410-26061 GCA_000715115.1 Nicotiana otophora | reverse complement strand
CAAACTTCTAACTGTCATCAAATCTTGCAAATCCCCTCAGTCTCCAATTTTCTTCATCATTTTTTCTTCTTAATCAAACATGCACACACTTCCATCCCCATATTCTTTTTTAACAATTTCATCTATACCCACTAAGCCAAATCCTCAATTATGTAGTAAAAATCCAGTCTTTTTCACACGCACCAAGCCAAATCCTCAATTATGTAGTAAAAATCCAGTCTTTTTCACACCCACCAAGCCAAATCCTCAATTATGTATCATAAATCCAATCTTTTTCACTTCTGTGAAGTATTCAGCAAAAGGGCGTTACTCAAATTCAAGATCAACAACTAAAAAACCGAGCATTTCCTCAGTTTCTTGCTTGATTATGGACAAAGAAGCACCACTAGAAGAGGGGTTAAGTGTTGTTGAAAAAATTCAGAATTTAGCTTTGGAATTTAGGTCCTTATCAGAACCAATTGATAGAGTGAAAAGATTATTACACTATGCAAGTATTCTCCCTCCATTGAGCGAGTCAGTTAAGGTTCAAGAAAACAGAGTCATGGGTTGTACAACTCAGGTTTGGTTAGAGGTTAGGATGGATAAAAGGGGTTCAATGAGGTTTAGAGTAGATAGTGATTCAGAGATCACAAAAGGGTTTTGTTCTTGCTTGTTATGGTTGCTTGATGGTGCTGAACCAGAGGAGATTTTAAGTGTTACAGCAGAGGATTTGGCTGATATGAATGTGGGGTTACCTAAAAAGGGTCGTTCGAGGGTGAATACTTGGCATAATGTGTTGTTCAGTATGCAGAATAGGACTCAAGATTGTGTTCAGGAGAGGAATAGAGCAGCTTTGTCTTTGGAAGATTCTCATTCTTTAATTATTAGGCCTCATGGAAGTTACCTGGAATCTGAGGTTGGTTGTTAAGTAGCAATTGTTTATTCTTTTTATTGGTTTTGTTTATGTTTATTTTGTGAGTGTAGTACACAATGATTCAGGGAAAGATCCAAATGGATTCCGCTTTTAAAGAAATGAATTTGTATCTTTAATTATGGATGGCATGAGATCATACTTTGTTTTTTTGTTGTTGTTAGAATTGTATTGTACTAAAATAGTATAGTGTGGTAAGACCACCAACCACAACTTTCCAGGAAATTGTGAAAAATAAAAAAATAACAAAAATGAAAAAGTAAAAGCACCTATTAGTTCTTTAATCCATTATTCAAGAGAAAGCAGATATTAATGCTAAGAAGTCACTAGTTTCATGGTTTGGGTCTGAACAGTTGACATGAAGTCAGGCGCAGATTCCAAATTTAAACTTGATTAGTTCACCTTTAAGTTTTTTAGCACCGAATACATTTCACTTTTGAAATTATAGGTTTAAAATTTATATTTGTTGAAATTTTAGTTGATTTGTATAAACATATCTATGTCCAATGTTGAAAATACTGGGCACAGTGAAACTCATTGAAATAGATTGCATTGGCTTCGCACATGAAGTAGATTGCTCAAACATCTACATATTGGTGTACAAGTAAAGGCAGGGTCCATGCTGAAGCTTTCCAGTTTTTCAATTGGCACTTCTTACGTTGTTGGAAATAGAGCTACTCTGGATTTGGGACATTCTATAAAGATAGGAAACCATCTTATGAACTGCAGAATAGAATGTTTTTCAGTTCCAAATGTCTAGTTCATTGGGACTCTAGTTGTCTTTGGGCAGTATTTTTTTTTATAGCATATGTATCAACCACTTATTCTGGGGTTTTTAAAGCTTATCAGGTGTAATGACCCAATAGGTCATTTTGACTTTCAGAATCCCGTTTCCCCATTTACTGTTCAATTTATGCTTTATAATTATTATGTGACTGACCGGGGTGGTTAGTTCGGGTCCGATGAGGTTTTTAGAATGGATTGGAACACTTAGTTTCAAAGTTTAAAACTTAAGTTGAAAGGTTGGTCGGATGTCGACCTATGTGTAAACGATCCCAGAATAGAATTTTGATGATTCCAACAGCTCCGTATGGTGATTTTGGACTTAGGAGCGTGTTCGGAATTTTATTTGGAAATCCGTAGTTAAATTAGGCTTGAAATAGCTAAAACAGGAATTTAAGTTTGGAAGTTTGACCGGGGAGTTGACTTTTTGATATCGGGGTCGGAATCCAGTTCCAAAAATTTTCATAGCTCCGTTATGTCATTTATGACTTGTGTGCAAAATTTGAGGTCAATCGGACTTGATTTGATAGGCTTCGGCATCGAATGTAGAAGTTGAAAATTTTAAGTTATCATTAAGCTTGAATTGGAGTATGATTCGTGGTTTTAGCATTGTTTGATGTGATTTGAGGTTTCGACTAAGTTCGTATGATGTTTTAGGACTTGTTGGTATTTTTGGTTGAGGTCCCGAGGGACTCGGGTGCGTTTCGGATGGCTAACAGATCATTTTTGGACTTTGGGAGATAGCTCATAGCTGCTGGTATTTTTCTTCTGGTTTCCTTATACGCGATTGCATAGGTTCATCCGCGATCGCGTAAGCTAATTTGGGGCAGAGGCGACTTTGTTCTACGCGATCGCATGAAATGGTTTGCGATCGCGTAGGCTTGTTGGGGTAGTGATGATTTTTATTCTTCGCGATCGCGTGAAGAGGGCTGCGATCGCGTAGCCGTGGGAGTTTGTTATTCGCGAACGCGTGAAGAAGGTCGCATTCGCGTTGAGTAAGTGGAGCAGAAGTAGAGGTCACGTGTTTGTGCTTCGCGATTGCGTGGATAAGTTCACGATCGCGTAGGCCTGTATGTTTGAGCTTCGCGATCGCGTAGGGTTAATTTGGGCAGTGAAAAAATTGTGCTTCGCGATCGCGTAGAGCAAATGACTTGACAGAGAGTTTAAGTTCTGATTTTTTATTTTTACCAATTTGGAGCTCGGATTGAGACAGTTTTTGGGAGATTTTAAGAGAAAACAAAGGAGTGAGTGTTCTTAACTCAATATTGGTTAAATTACTCGAATCCATCACTGTTTTTATCATTTAATTGGTGAATTAAGTTGGAAAAGTTTGAAAACCCTCTTGGATAAATTTGAGGATTCGAGGGTCGAATTGTTATCGGAATTTAGTAATTTTAGTATGAGTAGACTCGTGGTTGAATGAGCGTTCATATTTCGTAACTTTCGTAGAATTCCGAGACGTGGGCCCCACGGACGATTTTTGAATTAATTTCGAATTTTTATTGAAAAATGTAGTATTTTCTTATGAAATTGATTCCTATAATTTTTGGTGACTATCGAATTATTTTGGCTAGATTCGAGCCATTCAGAGTTTGATAATCGAGGAAAAGGCCTACTAGTAGATTAAATTGGAGCAAGTTGAGGTAAGTCTCTTGTTTAACCTTGTAAGGGGAAATTTACTTCATTGGTGATTTAAATTAATAATTGTTGTTAATTGTGGGGGCGACGTACGCACGAGGTGACGAGAGTCCGTACGTAGCTACTATTTATGCTAAAGTCCGGGTAGTTTAGGACTCAAATCGTGAATTACGTGTGTTAATTATATCCTTTATTTAATTAAAGTATTTGAACCATATTGTGAATTGTTAGGGAAAATAGTAAAAGATTGAAATCTCATATACTTGAATTTTTGAATAAATTAATTAATTGTTAAAAGAAATTGTACACCCTCTTGTATTAATCTCATAATATATATATTCTCATTCCGGAGGTACATAAGAAAACATCCTCATTTCTTGTAGAGCGAGCCGAACGCCTCGACAGTATAGATGCATCTATGAATCGCGCTGCACGTCCCTCGGTAGTGTACACGACACTCTGGATCGGGTCGTATGACCTCGGCAGAAATTGTGCCTAATAATAATAATTACATGATACCTTGATATTTTAATTGCAGCTTGTGAAGTTAAATAAATTGGGAATTGTCGTATTTGAAAGAATTTAATTATTTCTGCTGGTTAAAAAAAATTATTGTTAGTTCTATAAATCGTGTTGATTTAAATATTTCTATTTTTATTTTATTTATTATTATTGACCCTTAGTGAGTATCAAAGTCGACCTCTCGTCACTACCTCTTCGAGATTAGGCTTGATACTTACTGTGTACATATTGTTTACGAACTCATGCTACACTTGCTGCACTTTTTGTGCAGGACCTGAGACAGATGCTATAGTTGGACCTATCAGCGCGCACCCACGTTATCCAGAGGCTTAGTGGTGAGCTGTCTTTCTGAGCCGTTCTGCAGCATCTAGTGCCTCTTCTTGAAATTTTATTCTGTCTATTTTATTTCAGACAATATTTAGAATTTTTGTATAATATACTAGATGCTTATGCACTTGTGACACCAGGTCTTGGTACACACTAGTAGAATTTTTGGATTTAATTCTATTCCTGTATTTTTTTTTTATTTACCAGATTTTTTTATATTGTCTTAATTCTTGCAAGTTATAAGAGTTTAATTAATCGGTTAAATTTTTAAAGAGTTGAATATGTGTTTAAATCACTAGTTGGCTTGCCTAGCTGTAGTGTTGAGCGCCATCACGACCTACAGGTGAAATTGGGTCGTGACATCAGATGTATCGTTGCCTAAGAATTCAGGGTCTAATTTTAAGCAGGTTTTGCCAAATTGGAGTACTCAGGACTTGTTTAGATGAGCTCTAATATTTGAACATTTTGTATTGGCCGAGAGAGTCCGCAATTGTATGCTAATATGTGTTTGGAACTGCTTCACCAAAAAGCACTCTGGTTTGACCAAGATTTGTGATTAATGTCAACATTTTGATTCGCTTTCATTCTGCTAAAGTTTAAGAAGGTTCTATTAGGAATTACTTCTAAAACGTTGTGCAGGTGAATTGATAAAGAATTAATATGAAAGACGGTTGAATGAGAGTATCAATTTGAGTAGTGCAGTATTTTTCAACACCAGAAAAGTTCTATGATGTGATGACCTCACTGTTTATTAGATAACTGACGAGGGACCTATATGTAAAGTTCCCAGTTAGAATGATTTCAAATTAGGATTCCAGACTATTAATAACCTCATCATAGAAAAATGTGTTTCTTCTCATTTTGGCTTAAAATGTTCCAGGGTTTGCCTTTAAGTAATAACTATCTGCTGTATATTTCCTTCCTTTTAGTAGTTGAAGCAAGATCAACAGATGAGAAAAGAAATGTCTTTTTCTTGGATTTGTTTCAACTTTCAAGTTAAGCATATCTCATTGTCCCCATTTGTCTGATATTTATAAGCCTTAATTAGTTGACTAACTAAATTAGATGTCAAAGCATGTGTGGTCTCTAACAGAACCCTTTGCTCATAAATGAATTTATGCCTGTCTCTGAATGGTTTTTATCTTTAACTTATTGCATTATCTTGTTGCTTGCAGCCTAAATGCAGTCTTGAAGTCAAATAATTGTTTGTCCCATGGTTGGTTGAATCTGCTTAAGTTTCAAACATGTTCTTCTTTTGTTCTCCACTGTGGCAATTTCCTTCCCATTGCTATTCAGAGGTAGAAATCTTTCTCATATCTTTTTTTTTTAGTATGCTGCAACTGATAACTCTACATTGCAAACCTTACAACTAACATGTCATTCTAAGTACTTGTATTTTCTATAATTCAAACCTTATAACTAACATGTTATTCTATTCTTTTACTCTGAATGTGCAGTTTGGGGTATGTCTGCAGATGTTGCATAGAATTGAATTCATTGGGGCAATAAGGCAATGATTACAGAGATGGATATACAAGAAACTACTAAAATAGTAAAATAGTCTGGACGATATTTAGAAAACGGCTGACATAAACTTGCTCTTTTGCTCACTATTAATAAATTTCAGGGTGGCTATAGCATAATATTTGAACTGAGTAAGCCTTTTTCAAGGTATTTGATTGAAGATGAGCAATGAACTTTTCCCTGTGGCAATTATTGATGGTGCTGTAATCATCTTTGTTGTATTAGGAACTTACAACTAGGTCCTTTTTTAAACTTTTCTTATGTTCTAAAATGTTAGACAAATAGTTCATCCAAGGTGTTTGAATCCTCTGGAAGATAAAATTTCACATCAATACTGGTCTCTTATTTTCATAATTTTCATACATTGCAGTGATTTCACATTTAACCTTTGAAAATTAGAGAAGGTAAATTTATCCTTTTTGGTCCGGAAAGAGTACGAGAAAGTTGGGAGCAAGTAATTTTTCCATATCAAAAGAAGAGTGAAAATCTTATAGGGTCCAACCCCCCCCCCCCTCCCCCACACAAAAGGGTGTCCCTTATCCCCTTGAGAGGCCCGACCAAGGGCAAACACTTAGGTCTATTATAGGGTTTTTTCATTTTCAGAGATGAAACTTGAGACCTCTATTAGGTTTATTAAAGACATTAAATTCTATACATTCCATCACAACCACAGGTGATGGGCAAAATAAAAAAAGAGTGAAATTAGGTGGATACACATACTGAAAATGCTGTGTTTCTTTTTCATTTCCGTACTATTTTTTTAACAAACCAAACAAGGGTGAATTCCTTCCCATTACCCAGTAAAAGGAAAATCCAGAGCGCACTCTTCCAAAACTCAATGTATTTGTTTCACCAGTAGTGTACGGGAGGAGATCCTTTCCCATATAATTACATGTATATAAACATGAACTATACCGTAAAGGTTAATTTGTGATCGTACTTGAGTTACATAGGAAAATAAATCCTGCAAAGAAAAGCGTAGGAAAACCACTTCCAACTTTCCTGTGAAATGATTTCAAAGAGTTTTCTAGAGAGAGCAAGAGTATTTTTTTTCTTGTACATTTATGAAAGAACGGTAAGGGTAAAAATCAAGGTTTCTAGTGTTAGGACTTTTTATTTTTTCTGAAGTGACACAATTATTCGGTGAATTTTAACTTCTAAGGGTGGTGTTTTTTCCTCTCTTTTTCTTATTTTAATTATTTTAGTTTCCTTCTCTCTCTATGTGTATAAAATATACTAGTCTTTCGGCAAGTTACAGTTTTTTCTTTCGCCGCATGCAACACCAAAAATTGAGTTTTCTTGATTCATAATTACCATGGCAGCCACTTCACTCATGAGTTGTAACTTGTAACTCTCAAAAGTTCATACGTACGGATTGAGGGTTGACATAATAAAGGATAACCATATGGCCCTTTAGACATTGTACCCCTCACGCAGCAAAGAATAATAGGAGAGGTACTTTCCATAAAATAATTGTCCAAATATAATTGAAAGTAAAAGAGATCTAATTGTAAAGAGAAAGAATCCCATGGGAAATGCCAGGAGTAGTACAAAGTACTGGTTGTCTTTGAATTGTATATAAAGAGAGAATACCATGTATTGACATCCAAATTATCAAACTACTTTGTGCTGAGTTATCATGCCGAGTACTCCATACATCCAACATTTTATGTATATGCCTTTTAATAGTTTTCTTCTCTATTTTAAGGAATATACTTTGCTATATATACTGACAACAATTTGTCTATCAAATCCACAGAATTGGATGGAATCACGAAATAACATACATGATGCACATGTATTAAGAAATATATATTTCAAATAATACACTTGTCTGCAACATATTTTGTACGTAAAGAGACCAGAAAGGAAGAACACCATATAAAAGAGACTTTGCACATTACTATTAGAGTATACCATCTTCGAAGTCAATTTTGATTTATTGATTTATTTGTCGGTCGCCTGATCCAATGTAAACAGAGTCACCAAGCCAATGTCAGCCTGATCAAATTATAAAGAACATTTTTCTCTGTCTTTGCAATGGGTCAACAATAGAAGTATGATCATATATAGCATCAGAAATCAAACTTTTGCACATCGGCCAATATTACAAAGACATGATTACAGATAAATCAACATGCATCAAAAGAATTAGAAGTAAAAGATGGCTTCCAATCAAAATTTAAGATTAAAGGATTAAATTAAACTCGAGTTACATGAACTACGCAATACAACAATCCAATTTCTACGGTAAACGATAAATTTTTGGGATATGAACCCTTATCTGCTCCTTTCTTATATCTCGTTTTTGCACATGCTAGCTACATGTATGTGAGTGATTGCAATTGGTTAAAGTCTCAAAGAGTCCCCTGCAGACATTATCTTCTTCCCTTTCACCCATTTGATCAGAAAATCCAATCCTTCAAATATGTCCAAAAAAAGTCCAAAGGCAAAAGGGAAAAAGGAATTCTAAGCGCAAATAAAATACCATGAGATATACGCAAGTATTATGCACTTGGGCAATTCACATGCAACGCGCTTCCGTTTGTACTTGAGATGAAGTTTATCTGGGCGATTTTCCTTGGCTATTCTTTCACAAAAGAACTGGCACATGATTTGTATAAGGGAATGGATCATTACAGATCCAACTATAAGAAAAATCATTTTACGAAAAATTGATGAGGCATTAAAGATTGTAACGGAAATGCTTCTTTAACTGTTCGTTTCTGTAATGGTCATGACTTTTCGAATATTCGTAGTCTAAACCCAACTTTTACAGAGGTGGCTTTGGGATTCTTTTCAAAATATCGTTCAAATCAAAATAGGGGGAAAAAGAAAAAAACTGAGGACAAAGATAAATAGGATATTTAGGTTGAAATATATATTTACATTTTTGTACAAAAATATTATTAAAGTAGTGTATAAGTAGAGGGCATTTAGGTAATTTAACTTTATACTAAGGAGCTTTCCACTTTTAATATAAACTAGTTTTCGAACACGAGCAAATGCTAATCACTACAAACTTCTTAAAAAAAAAATAGATAGTTTAGAATAAGTATACGGTGAATTATACGAAATTTGAAAGAAAAAAGTACAAGCTCAAATTTTTGAATGGTAAACTTATCTACAGTCGATATTTATTATTTTTCAAAGCGCATCTTACCAGAAATTGTAATCGCTGAAGTTGGATGAATATCCTTCATTTTCAAGAGAAAAAATATTTCTTTAGCAATATAATATTCTATTACTTCCATCACTATTATAATTTTGTAGTTGTACACAATCATATAATTGACATAATCTTTTCCTGTGCAATGCTTGTAATATATAAAATATACATTCGGTTTAATAATTTTCTAGTTCGTGATATTTCTACAATAGATAGTTTAAGCAACATCAACTATGGTTATAAAAGCTTCACATCTTAAAGTTTCTCCCATGTCTTTAATAAATTATAACCTCTGCCTTTCTACAGCTGTATATATATATCACAAAATTATTGTCGACTAAAAATAGTATTTTGTAGAAGATGTATAGAAATTCAATCAATAAATGACTTCATTAAGATGGCTAATAAATCAATGTCAATTTTATGGTGTACACCTTTGTATACGGTTAAAATCGGGCCCGCCCGATTTTACTGTTTGACCGAGACCGGGAGTTTACATCGAAGGACGACTCCGAAGTAGATCGGATCGAGGCACGAAGACAAGGTACCGAGATCGGGATTCGAGGCACCTGCCAAGATCGAGGCCGATAGCAATCGAGATCGAACGAGACAGGTATCGAGCAATACTAAAGATTGCGTAATAACGAAAAAATGAGATATCCACAACCGGTCGAAGATCATGGCGGAAATCTCAGAACGGATCGAATCAAGAACGATTGTTTAGTTAATCATGATATTTTCTTCTGTAATTAAAATTGTAACATATATAGAATACCTCTACTATATAAAGGGGAGTTCTAACCATTTGTAGGGACGACTGATAATATAGCAATATAATTTTCTTCCTCGCTCACACTCTTGTTCTTCAGCTTATTGTGTTTTTATCATCCTTGCATCAATGAGTTCGAGGATACTTTAACTCAAGGGTTGAGTGCTACTCAAATACTGGTTTGATTTACTTTCTTGTATAATTCTATCTTTAATCTTTATATTTATCAATCGGTATTAAGTGAAATCACGTGTCTTTAAATCCACATTATAAGTTTAATTGTTATCCAATTGTGAGGGTAAACAGTTTGGCGCCCACCGTGGGGCTAAGGATAATAGTGATTGCTTAACACTGATTCTGATAATACACACTACTTTACGCTTGTTCTTGTAAGTATTTTTGTTTTCAGGAAAAAGTATGTCAAACTCACAAACAATGCCCACACACGGTAACAACGGTTTTGGATTTCACAGGGAAAATGACAATATAGTCGCCCCGGAAATCGAGGTGCCTCAGGCTGATCTCGAGGGAGTACCAATTGCAAACCCCATCAACGTTAGCTCACATATCGCCCTAAATACAAATTTGGGTGCTGATCTCGAAGGTAGCGTATGCAGGGAAGGTCGATCTGGTGGTCGAAGTACGCAGGGCGGAGGAGATGGTGGAGTTAGCCTTCAATTGATATTTGAAATGTTACAGGCTCAACAAGCCGTTGTAGCATAATTACAAAATCAACATCGAGTGCCGAGTGGGGTAGAACCTGAAGTCGTTCACAGGACCGAGCCAGTGCCGGAAAGGTCAAGTGCCAATGAATCGGGGACTGACCCTGTCATTATGAAAATGTTTGAGGAGCTCACTAAATGAATTGAAATGGGAGAAAAGAAAATTGAGGCAAATGACAAGAAAGTAGAGACATATAACTCCCGGGTTGATCAAATACCGGGAGCACCGCCAATTTTGAAAGGTATGGACTCGAAGAAGTTCGTGCAGAAGTCGTTCCCCCCGAGTGAGGCTCCGAATCCCATTCCGAAGAAATTTTGCATGCCGAAAATCCCCAAGTACAATGGGACCACCAATCCAAATGAGCATGTCACCTCCTATACATGTGCGGTAAAAGAAAATGATTTAGAAGATGATGAGATCGAATCGGTTCTACTAAGAAATTTAGAGAAACTCTATCGAAAAGGGCAATGATATGGTATCACAATCTGCCACCTAATTCCATCGATTCCTTCGCCATGCTTGTAGACTCTTTTGTAAAGGCACACGCCAGAGCAATAAAGGTTGCGACTAGGAAGTCGGACCTCTTCAAGGTAAAACAGAAAGATAACAAAATGTTAAGGGAGTTCGTATCTCGGTTTCAGATGGAACGTATGGAACTACCACCAGCCACAGACGATTGGGTTGTTCAAGCTTTTACTCAAGGTTTGAATGATCGAAGTTCGGTGGCCTCATGATAGCTAAAGCAGAATTTAATTGAATACCCAGCGGTAACCTGGGCCGATGTACATAATCGATACCAGTCAAAGATCAGGGTCGAGGATGATCAATTAGGGACTCCTTCCGGTTCCGCTTATCCGATCAGGCCCGTTGGAAGGACTCAGAGAGATATCAATAGAGAACCTCGGTCGAACAGAGACCAATATCAGCCATACAATACAGATCGTAGAAATAATGGCTCGGGGACGTAATCCCATCCGAAATGATGGAAGGAACGATTGAGGACAGAGCTCTCGAGGGCACATGAGGAAAAATGGTTTCGATAAATGTGCCGATACTACAGAGATACCACGATTATCAGAATACAATTTCAGCATCGACACGTCAGGTATTGTGTCAGCTATTGGGAGAATCAAAGATACTAGATGGCCCAGTCCCCTACAGACCAATTCATCCCAAAGGAACCCCAATCAAATATGTAAATACCATGGTACGCATGGTCACAGAACCGAAGACTCCAGACAACTAAGGGAGGAGGTGGCCCGGCTATTCAACGAGGGTCACCTTCGAGAGTTCTTGAGCGGCAGAGCTAAAAATCATTTTAGAGGTAGGGATGCAGATAGAAAAAACGAGCATGAAGAACCACAACACGTGATTCATATGATCGTTGGTGGGATCGATATTCCATAATGGCCTATTTTCAAACGCACTAAGGTATCGATCACCAGGGAAAAATGAACTTGAAACTATACACCAAAAGGCACTTTATTATTCAACGATGAGGAAGCAGAAGGAAAATCACAATCCCACAATGATGCATTGGTAATCTCTATCTTTGTGAATAAAATTCAGGTTAAACGTGTTTTAATTGATCCAAGAAGTTCGGCCAATATTATTCGATTGTGGGTTGTGGAGCAGCTCGGCTTACAAGACCAGATCGTGCCTGCAGCTTGAGTTCTCAATGGTTTTAACATGGCAAGCGAAACGACTAAAGGAGAAATCATTTTACCAGTAAATATAGCTGGGACTATTCAAGAAACCAAGTTCCACATGATTGAAGGCGACATGAGATACAACTCCCTATTCGAAAGACCCTGGATTCACAATATGAGGACAGTTCCTTCAACACTTTACCAAATGTTGAAGTTCCCAACACCGGATGGAGTAAAAAGGGTATACGGGGAACAACACACTGCCAAAGAGATGTTCGCGGTCGACGAAGTGATACCGGTATCGGCACTTTTGTCAACAAAATGATCGGAATCTAAAGGAAAACAGGAAGCTAAATAGCAACCACAGCTACCAGCCTCGACTCAATCAGAGGAGAAGGGAACAGACGAGGACAATGACTATTGGATCCTTCGTAATCCCCGAGGATTCCGATGCCACCAAATCAACGGTCGAGAAGCTGGAACAGGTCATACTGATCGGGCATCTACCCGATCGAAAGGTATACCTGGGAACGGGGTTAACCCCCGAGCTCAGGAAAAAACTCGTTAAATTTCTTATCAATAATATGAATTGTTTTGCTTGGTCCCATTTAGATATGACAGGGATCCCGCCGGAAATCGCTACACATCGACTGAGCTTGGACCCAAGGTTCCGCCCAGTAAAACAAAAGAGAAGACCCCAGTCCGAGGTAAAACACACATTCATCAAGGACGAGGTAACCAAACTTCTCAAGATAGGATCTATTCGGGAGGTAAAATATCCCAAATGGTTAGCAAATGTCGTCGTAGTCCATAAAAAGGGAAATAAACTTAGGATGTGCGTAGATTATAAAGATTAGAACAAAGCATGTCCTAAAGACTCTTTTCCTCTACCGAATATCGATCGCATGATCGATGCCACGGTCGGCCACGAGATCCTTAGTTTTCTCGATGTCTACTCCATGTACAATCAAATACAAATGAACCCGGAGGATCAGTAAACGACTTCGTTCATCATTAAGTACGACACATATTGTTATAATGTAATGCCGTTTGGACTAAAAAATGCTGGTGCCACTTATCAATGCCTAGTAAATCGAATATTCGAAGAACAAATAGGTAAGTCAATGGAAGTTTATATTGACAATATGCTAGTTAAGTCCCTACAAGCAGAGGACCATTTGACACATTTGCAGGAGACCTTCGATATACTAAGTAAATATAACATGAAACTCAACCCGGAGAAGTGTGCATTCGAGGTCGGCTCGGGCAAGTTCCTCGGCTTTATGGTATCAAATTGGGGTATCGAAATCAACCCCGATAAGATCAAGGCGATCGAAGATATCACAGTCGTGGATAATGTTAAGGCCGTACAAAGATTAACAGGGCGCATAGCCGCCCTAGGCCGATTCATCTCAAAGTCTTCAGATAGAAGTCACAAGTTCTTCTCATGCATGGACCCCGGAATGCCAACAAGTATTAGAAGAATTAAAGCGGTACCTCTCGATCCCTCCGCTGCTTCATACCCCAAAAGCAGACGAGCAACTCTACTTTTACTTAGCAGTCTCGGAAATCGTGGAAAGTTGAGTCCTAGTTCGAGAAGAGCAAGGTACGCAATTTTCTGTTTACTATGTTAGTTGAACTCTAGGTGAGGCCGAGACCCGGTCCCCACACTTAGAAAAGTTGGAGCTTGCCTTAATAAGCGCCTCTAGGAAATTAAAACCATATTTTCAATGTCACCCAATTTGTGTAGTGACCACTTATCCTCTTCGCAATATTTTGCACATGCCCAAACTTTCGAGCCGATCGGCCAAATGGGCCATCTAAATCAGTGGGTACAATATCGAGTATCAACCCTGAATTGCCATCAAGTCTCAAATCTTAGCAGACTTCTTGGCTGACTTTATGCCACTCCTCGTACCTGAGGTCGAAAGGCATTATTATTAAAATCGGGTACAACATCGGGGGTGTGGACCCTATTCACAGACGACGCTTCGAACGTGAAGGGTTTCGGGCTAGGCATCATTTTGAAGCCGCCCACGGGTAATATAATTAGACAATCTATCAAAACTTCCAAGTTAACTAACAATGATACAGAGTATGAGGCCATGATTGCAGGTCTTGAGCTAGCTAAGAGTTTGGGAGCAGACGTCATCGAAGCCAAATGTGACTCCTTACTTGTGGTAAACCATGTCAACGGAACCTTCAAGGTTCGGGATGATTGAATACAAAGATACCTAGATAAATTACAGGTGACATTACATCGATTGCAAGAATGGACCCTACGACATGTACCTCGAGAGCAAAACAGTAAAGCCGATGCCCTCGCAAATTTGGGCTCATCGGTTGAAGACGACGAAATTAGCGCGGGGACTATCGTGCAACTTTCGAGGTCAGTGATCGAAGAAGGCCACGCCGAAATAAACTCCACAAGTATGACCTGGAATTGGAGGAATAAATATATCGAGTACCTAAAGAACGGAAAGCTTCCATCGGATCCTAAGGAATCAAGGACTCTACATACGAAAGCCGCACGATTCACATTGACCAAAGATGGAACACTATATAGAAGGATGTTCGATGGACCATTGGTGATATGTTTGGGTCCAGGAGACACCAACTACGTCTTACAGGAAATTCACAAGGGAACTCGCAGAAATCATTCCGGTGCTGAATCATTGATTCACAAAGTCATCAGAGTAGGATACTACTGGGCCAATATGGAAAAAGATACGAAGAAATTCGTTCAAAAGTGAGACAAGTGTCAAAGATATGCACCGATGATCCACCAACCCGGGGAGCAACTCCATTCGGTCCTATCCCCATGGCCGTTCATGAAATGGGGAATGGATATCGTCGGCAATCTACCATCGGCCCCAGGTAAAGCTAAATTCATTTTATTTATGACTGACTATTTTTCTAAATGGGTTGAAGCACATGCCTTCAAAAAAGTCACGGAAAAAGAAGTTATTGACTTCATCTGGGACCACATTATATGTCGATTTGGAATGCCTGTCGAGATCGTATGCGACAATGGAAAGCAATTCATCGGCAGTAAAGTAACAAAGTTTCTTGAAGACTACAAAATCAAAAGGATCTTGTCAACGCCATATCACCCCAGCAGGAACGGACAAGCAGAGTCAACGAACAAAATCATCATTCAAAATCTAAAGAAAAGGTTGAACGACGCAAAGGGAAAATAGAGAGAAATGTTGCCCGAGGTCCTTTGGGCATATCGAACAATGTCAAAATCCAGTACGGGGTCAACACTATTCTCTTTAGTATATGGCGCCGAAGCTCTAATCCCGATCTAAGTCGGGGAACCTAGCGTCAGGTTTCGATATGCAACGGAAGAGTCGAATCACGAGGCTATGAATACAAGTCTTGATTTGCTAGATGAAAAACGGGAAAGCGCCCTCATTCGAATGGCCGCACAGAAGCAATGGATCGAAAGGTACTACAACCGAAGAGCGAATGTTCGACATTTTAGAACAGGGGACTTAGTATTGAGAAAAGTCACCCTCAATACTCGAGACCCAAATGAAGGAAAACTTTGCCCAAATTGGGAGGGACCGTATCAGATCCTCGATATCATCGGAAAAGGAACTCGGCACGATGAACGGCGAACAATTGTCAAATAATTGGAAAGTGTCACTCCTCAAACGATATTACTGCTAAGGTACAACCTTCTCCATTTTCATTTATATTTTATACTAACCGTTTGCAGGCGTTTAATCGAAGACATCAAAGGATCCTTCAAACGCAGTCCTTAGGTTTGAAATCACGCGTTGCACTCTTTTTTCCTTAAACCGATTTTTATCCCAAATGGGTTTTTACGGCGAGGGTTTTAAGGAGGCAACCATTGTTCGTGCTAACTTAGAGTAATTCAACAGTATCCGAGGGTCTTTTACAATCAACCTCAAATACCGGGAGGCATCACCCTCGGATAGTTACAAGGAAAATACTTCGTGTCGATAGGGTCTCGATAGGTAAATTTTGTAGAGGACCAAACGGTCAAATGAACCGTATCCGTGTAGATTACTCGAGCCCTAATGGCAAAACATGTACGCATGTATAATTTATTGGAAGAAGTATTTTTCCTTACCAGATACCTTATGTTTTAAAATTTATATTCTGCAGTCTCATACTTATGATCTATGGTGGCAACTGGCTTAAGGGCCGATCACAACTGAAGTTCAAACAATTTATTCGATACTCAGGGACTGTCGTCCAAAAAACCGACATGATCGAATTACTAAACCTCGAGATCGTAAGACCTTAAAAAGGTAATCCTCAATTTTATAGGCCACGACCATCCCACTCGGGGACTGATACTTCGAACTTAGGGGAACAAGCCCAAAAGGCGAATCCCAAGTTAAAGGCTACGGCCAAATCAACACGGTTCAGAAACGTTCGATTTCCGTTATTAAATAGGCCTTCGAATATTTCCATAAACCGGTTAAAAATGCTACCCTCGGTTAAATTTCTAAGGGTCTCGATAATATCGACCCTCAAAAATCCTAATGGATACAAAGGCATTCGAGCTCTAGAACAAATTCTTTATTTTATGCTAAGGCACTGCGAAACAAAAGGTCTCGATAATATCGACCCTTGAAAATCCTAATGGGTACGGAACCGTTCGAACTCTTGAGAAAATCCTTTATTTTAGGTTAAGGCACAAAATAATTTATATGATTAAACGATAAATTTATCAAGCCGAAAAGGGGAAAAAAGCCATTCTTTTTGCTATGGCCGTATCGGCCTAATTCAAAAGCCTAAAATGCCAGTTTATTTTTGAGTTTGAGGAAATCATCCTCACTCAATTAAAACCTAAGGGTCACCCTATTCCGAGTTCGAGCAAGTACTCACTCGATTATAAAACTACACTAGTCCTGTTTCGATCAAAATGCCTATGCGTCGAACTTATGAACAAAACTTTCACAAGGCATAAAAGAAATAAAGACAAGTAGGAAAGGAAAGAGATCATTATATATATGAATATTTACAAGGTCCGATCGGGATCCTATACAAAAATATCAACAGTGAAAAATCTTAAGGTTCCTGATCTCCTCCGGGGGCAGCTTCTTCTACATCGAGGTCCTCCCCATTCTCAGACCCGCTCTTGCTGCCATCATCATCATCGTCATCGAAAGTGGCTAGCACTATGGCTTCAGCTTCATACTCTCTAGCCTTGGATATCTCATTGGTAAGATCAAAACCCCGAGCGTGAATTTCTTCGAGGGTTTCCCTCTGGGATTGGCATTTGGCGAGTTTAGAAATCCAATATGCTCGAGTTTGAGAGGACTCGGATGCCTCTCTCGCCTAGACTTGAGTGGCTTCAGCATCGACCTGATATACGACCACGGTCGCATTTTCCTTGGCCTTTGCCTTTTCGGCTTCAGATTTGGCCTTGGCAAGTTCAGAAGCCAACCGAGCCTCAAGCTCCTCTATTTTCCTTACTTGAGTCGAGCTCCTCTCTTTCATGCCTTGAAGTTGACTTTCGACCGAGGATAATTGGGATCGAGCAGTCTCTTTTTCTGCAGCAAAGCGGTCCATACCTTCCTTCCACCCCAAGGACTCCGCCTTTATTGTGTTGACCTCCTCACGGAACTGCTCGATCCTCTCAATTTTCTATTGCAGCTGTGAGATTGAAATATTAGCCACCGTTCCCGAATCGAGCCCATGAGCTTTTATGATTTTCATTACCTGCTCGATCAGATCTGTCTGATCTTGGTGAGCCTTGGCCAACTCGGCTCGAAGATCTCTAATATCTTCCTCTTTCTGCCCACTAAGAAGTTTGAGGGCATTTCTCTCCTCCGAAAGCCCACGGAAGTCAGCCTCACATCGGCTCAGCTCCGCCCGAGACTTGGAAAATGCCTCCTGATATAGAGCTTAGCCTATATGAAAAGAGAAAAAGTTAGGAATAAAATGGAAGAATATGACATCAACAAAGGGAATCGAGATTTACCCGATTCAGGGCTCGTTGCGCCTCGAAGAAAAGACCTGATGCATCACTCGGTCCTGCAGCATCCTCGATACTTGTAAATAAATCACGGAAGGGGTCCTGTCCCTCATGAGCTCCATCTACCTCGACGGTACCCAAAGCTCGGGCTTCCCGAATCGCCCCTTGGAAAAAGCAGGGAGAGTGGGCGATTCTTCGATTACTATTTCCCCAAAGGAGTCACTTGGGGCGTTCTCCTCAGTTCGAAGATCTTCAGGGCCGGTCCCTTCAGATATACCCACCGTTTGTTCATTTCGGTGGGAGACATCCTCGATCTCCAACGACTCGAGGACTTTGTCCGAGTCCTGCTCCGATATCCCCTCAGTGCAAGGCGGAGCCTCATCAACCACCATCGATCTAGTTGTCTTTGGGGCATCGATGGTTTTCTTTACTCGGGCCACCAGTATGGAGCCGTCATCATTTTCTTCTTCTTTGTCTTCATCCCTTAGACGCCGAACAGATTCTTCGGTCAGAGGGATGGTGTTCTTCCTCGGCTTATGAGCCGTCCTTGCCTTAAGTTCTGGATCCTCGGAAGCCAAGGCCCTTTTTCTCTTGTTGTCTTTCACCGGTTTCGGAACCGGGGTCGAGGTCTCTTCCTCGCCAGACGGAGGCCTTATGACCACATCTTTGTCGAGGCCTACACGCAGGAAAATCGGTTAAGTATAAGAAAGACATTTTGATCGAATCATCAAGGACATAGGAAATGGGCTTACCATGAGTTTTGGCCTTCCATCGGCCCTTTGATAAATCGCGCCATGAGCGCTCAGCGTACGAAGAGGTCGAGGCCAGGTCCTGAACCCAGCTCTTGAGATTAGAAATTGCACCGGGCATACAAGCAACCGCTACATCGCAAAAAAGTATATCAATGAGAATAAGCAATTAGCCAAAACAATAAATAAGAATTAACAGTGGAACTATACTTACGCGTCATATTCTATTTCTCAGGAAATGGAATCTTCTCATCCGGGATTAAGTCGGATGTCCTCACTCGAATCAACCTGCCCATCCAGCCTCGGTCCCTGTCCTCGTCTATGCTCGATAACACCACTTTGGTGGCGGGGGATGTATAACCTGATGAGGTGATCGAGGGTGAAAGGCATCTCCTCGACTTTGCTCACGAAGAATCGGAGCAGAATAACAATTCACCAAAAGGATGGGTGGATTTGGCCTAGGTTTATATGGTATTGACGACAAAAATCGATGACGGCGGGGTTGAGGGGGCCCAACGTGAAAGGGTAGGTATAAACGCTTAAAAACCCTTCCACATGAGTGGTAATGTCTTCTTTCGGGGTCGGTATCACCACTTCTTTGCCTTTCCAGTTGCAGTCTTTCCTTACCTGCTTAAGGTACCCTTTAGTTATCGAGCATATGTACCTCGACACTGGCTCGCATCGATCAGGAATCAACGAGGCTTTATCGGTTTTGAAGTCAGAAGTAATAACATACCCCCGAGAACACACTCTTCAGGTCGTGGCTCCATCGACGTTTTGTCGCCGGCCGGCCGCGATGAAGAAGCATTTTCCTTTTGAGGAATAGTCTTTGATGTTTTTGCCATTTTTGTATGGATTTGAAGTTAAAAATAGATGCCGATGATACTTTGGTGTTTTGAGAGGATGGTAGCAGTGAAAATCATAGATGTGTAGATAAAGAGGTTGGAAGAAAAAGTTTTGAAGATTAAGAATCTGAAAGTAAAAGTTTGAAATAATAGAGAGATGGGCTACTTATAAATTTCACAACAACGGTTCAATATTGGCGGTGGCGGACCATTGACTGACGTGTATTTAATGCCTAGGAAACTGTACAGACGGGACGTTTCAGTCACTTCCGTCGCTTACATCACAAGGATGACGTCATGGCAAGTCGAGGTAGAAAATCGAAGGCTCAATTCGTTTCTTGTCATTATACTCCAAAATAATGAGGGGACTATCTGTATATGATTAAAACCGGGCACACCCGATTTTACTGTTTGACCGAAACCGGGAGTTTGCATCGAAGGACGACTCCGAAGTAGATCGGATCGAGGCACGAAAACAAGGTACAAAGATCGGAATTCGAGGCACCTGCCAAGATCGAGGATGACAACAATCGAGACCGAACGAGACATGTATCGCGCAATATCGAAGATTGCGTAATAACGGAAAAACGAGATATCCGCGACCGGTCGAAGATCATGGTGGAAATCTCGGATCGGTTCGAATCAAGAACAGTTATTTAGTTAATCATGGGATTTCCTTCTGTAATTAGAATTGTACCATATATAGAATTCCTCTACTATATAAAGGGGAGTTCTAACCATTTGTAGGGACGACTGATAACATAGCAATATAATTTTCTTCCTCGCTCACACTCTTGTTCTTCAGCTTATTGTGTTTTTATCATCCTTGCATCAATGAGTTCGAGGATATTTTAACTCAAGGGTTGAGTGCTACTCAAATACTGGTTTGATTTACATTCTTGTATAATTCTACCTTTAATCTTCATATTTATCAATCGGTATTAAGTGAAATCACGTATCCTTAAATTCACATTATAAATTTAATTGTTATCCAATTTTGAGGGTAAACAACCTGCAAAGAAAAAATAGTGATTTATTATAGAGATATATAATAGTTACTGACATAAAAAATTCAATCGACATATATAAATCAATTATACGTATAGATATCCTCTCTATACCCTTCGTCAGATACAAACTTATGATTCCTTGCATCTGTGATTATGACAAAAAAAAGAAGAAGTTGAATTATATATGTACAGTCATATATGAAATATGACACGACAATTGATAAACTTTAGATCAAGCCTTCTACGATACAAGTGAAACTAAAATGTACTCACTATGTTAGTTACTATTACTATAACATTTAATACAAAACTATATAAGTTTAATCAATTTCGTGATACAATACTCCAAGTCACCTATTAAGAGTGTTTAAAATAAAATATAAGCCTTAATAGAAAATTGTCAATTGAACGCCCATACCAAATAATAAAAAGTCAATTCATTCTAAAAATAACGGAGATAAAACTAATTATCTCATGATATTATTTCATTGATATGCATAACACATTTTTTATGATATATGACTTGTGTGATATGAATACGAAATCTTGCCTTAATTGCAGTCTTCACGTTTCTATCATTATTTCAGATGTTTTGCATTTCCATGTAAAATGGCATGTTCATATAGTCCATTAGGTACAATAATCTCCATATATATGCAAGAACTGAGTTTGAATTACTGAGTTTGAATCAATGTAAATATGCAAGAACTGACGCCTTGCCTAATCTTAGGAGAAACATAGGGAAAGAGCAGAAAAAGCTAAGAAAGATAAAAAGCAAGGCAAGAATAGAAAAGTTTAAGTCTTTCTAAACAATTTTACTATCATTCTGTAATAATACTAAGGGAAATAAAGAAACTTTTTGTCGTCATTTTGTTTTTGTTGGTCATCTTCTATACAGACTCCCTTGGTTCTTATTTACAAAAATAATCTTGAAAGATGTGTCTAGTAATACAAACTTATAAAGAGTTCTCAAAGGGAAAGTGAAAAGAAATTACTGTGACAACGAAAATGAAGAAAATAACATAAAAATAGTGTACCTTTGTTGCAGAAGGTGTTGAAGTGCACCAAATAGTAAGTATTTTAAAGGAAAAAGCAGATAATAATTTGATAGAGGACCAAAAAGATTAAAGTTGAGTGACTTATGCGTTCCTAACTTCCTATGCAGTTTATAGAATCTGATAAGGATATGAAAAGCTCTTAGTAACGGACGGGAGCTAAAAGAAGAGAAAATAAAAAAGAGTAATGGACAGCTCAATTAACTCGTAAATAAAAGCTTGAAGGCCTATCATTAATTCCTTACTCACGATGCACAAGTTGTTTAAACTCTTATAACGCAAAAAGTTGAGGAGTAAACTTTGTTTTTTTGGGTCAAGGGCAAAAAAGTATATCAAACTTTAAAGGATATTATGATAAATTAACTTTGACTTAAAGTGTTCCACTTATAGTATAGTATGATATATAATATATATATGATTACTAATTTTTGGACATATGTGTCTCCTGAATTTTGATAATTTTTTTTAAAAACCAACAGAAGATTATTAATTATATTATAATTTTAGAATTTTGTTCATTTTATGATGCAGACTTGCAAATTTGGGGGAAAAGCTTTCTAAAAACCAATACAACTATACAAGGAAGAACATTACACACAGAAAAAAGAAAAAATAAATACAAGAAGAACACAACCTAAGGAATTCACTAATTGCCTTTACCTTGTGTATCGTGTCATCCACCAGAAATACCCTAACTCACTAACTCATGGGGAACCTTTAAAAAGAGGATGCTCCATGAATCTTTAAAATTTTTAATTAAATAAATCAACAACAAACATTCTAATTAAGGTTATTCACAAATTTAAGTCAATTGGTTAAAATAAAATACAACAATACTGAAAAAGCAACAAACAAATTTTGAAAAGAATTTATAGAAAACTTTTTTTAAAGCAAAAAGAAAAGGATCAAACGTTTATATATATATATAGATATATCAACCAGTAGTGAGATTGAACTGTATCCTACTCAAATAAGTTGTTGGATCAATAATTACTACTCCCTCAGAAGCACATAGATAGACAACTCCATCAGTCCATGAAAACTATTTCTACTATGACATTACTGATACTTCAATTATTAAAAATAAAAGTTCTTTAAAGTGTGAGACAACCACCTTTCAAGACTGATGTTTAGTTAATTTGGTATTAGTTCTAGGAAGAGGGACTGGTGCAAATCTTGTATTCGACTTAAACAGGCCCTTGGTGACATCATACAAAGAAAAAAAGAAGATTGAAACTTTTTTCTATATTGTCAAAGACAACCTCTTCGTGTTTATGTGGACAACACAAAGAAAGAAAATTATATATATGCGCACCTTGAAGGAAAGATAAAATTACATGGACGATCATAATACTTCAGCATGAATTATAAACTTCAGAAACTTAATTTAGTATTGCTTTTAATTCAACATAATGATGAGACTGTAATGACGGTCCCTTCATTGGCGAGTAATTAATTTTAGTTATTACAAAATATTTGAATTAAATGTCTAAATGTAACAACCCAATCGGTTGTTTTGAGCATTTGCACTTCGCTTGGTAGTTTACGGGCATGAGTAGCTCCGTATGATGTATTATGACTTATATGAATCGTCGGTTTTGGTATTCAGGTTATTCAGAATCGAATTGGAAGAATGGATTTCATTGTTGAAACTTTAAATTGGGAGAGTTGATCAAGTTTGACCTTTTGTGGATTTGAACCCGAAATGGAGTTTTGATGGTTCCGGTAGGTCCGTTGGGTGATTTTGGACTTAGGAACGCGTCCGGATTGCGATTTGGAGGTCTGTAGTGGAATTTGGCTTGAAATGGCGGAAGTTGAATTTTTGAAAAGTTTGACTGGGAGTGAATTTTTTTGATATCGGATTCGGATTGTGATTTCGGGAATTAGAATAGCTTTGTTTTGTTATTTGGGACTTGTGTGTAAAATTTGGGTTCATTCCGGGTTGATTTGCTATGTTTCGGCACGGGTTATTGAAGTTGAAAAGTTCAAAGTTCATAGATTTTGATTTGAGGTGTGATT
>AWOL01S0089355.1:0-51788 GCA_000715115.1 Nicotiana otophora | reverse complement strand
AACATGATTAGTTTGCTTACGATGCATTTTTACGTACGAAAATATAGGGTGTAACAATTTTTAGGTCTAAAAATAATATTAAGGATAAATTTGAACAAGTAGGTGGAAGGAGAGTATTTTTGAGCAATTTCTAATATGTTAAAGCACATTTTTGAGTCTTTTCCGAAAAACAAATGAGGCCTTAGCATACTTTTCTCAAAGAAAAAGAAAAAAAAAACAATCACTCTGGAAAACGGATCGCATGACCTTCAAAGAATGATGTAGAAGTTTCAATTAGGGGCGACCTTATTACCAATTTCGTTTTCTCCTCCTCTACAGCTACATTGGAAAAATCTTTTCTCACCGAACAACTTACTTCTTATTCGCAAGCTTGTAATTTCGGTTTCTGAATTCGCAATGTCATCTCCTGCCGAGTAAGTCTCCCTTTTTCTTCTCTCTCTCTCTCTCTCTCTCCATGGAGCTATATATACACATTCATCATTTCACACACTTTGTGTGTAATCTGATTCTAAATTCTATTTTTTTTAAATGAAAATACTCTCAATTTTATGTTCTATCATTCAACTTTTAGGGCTTTTCAGTGCGTCAATTGGATTGAGGATCCCTCAAAGTAATTCCGATCCTCAATTAATATTTTGCCATCAGTGTGATGGCTTTAATATTTTGGGTGGATAGGTTGCTTGCTTCTTCTTAATACTCCATGCCTCCCATTTTATATGATGTTTTTTTTTTATAACTGTGGTGTCGGCCCACCTCAGCTAGTTTCACCTCCCACCTACCAGGTAACTCTGTCCGGAAAGACTTGGACAATAGAAAGAAATCACCTAGTGTTTTTACCTCCATTAAGATTTGAACCTGAGACCCCATGGTTCTCACCAGCTAGGCCACACTCTTGGGCGCCCCATTTTATATTACGTTGTTTAGATTGTGCAGGAGTTTAAGAAAAAAAGACCGACCTTTGAAACTTGTGTCTAAAACAAACAATAAATATTTGTGACTATAACTATCTCATTAAGGTTAAAATAAGAAGTTTAATGATGAATTATTTCTAAATATAGAAAGGTATTAGGATAGACTAGAAAAGGAAGGTGCATCACATAAATTGGGATAGAAGGAGTTACCAATGTTAAGAACCATAAATTGTTGGATTTTGAGAGAGAAAGCAGTAAATGGCTGAAACTTTGTCTTATAGAGGTCACGACATAATAGAAATGCATAAGTGCGACACATGGACCATTTGATGCTATTAATGATAATGCATTTCTGCAATTTCATGGTTTTTAATAGGTTGCTCCATTGAGGTACCCCGTTGTTTGGAAGGGAAGATTCCCCCTTTTATTACGCCATGGGAAGTATCAAAGCGTACATTTGATATGAGCAGAACAATGGCATACCTTAAATTGGATGGAAAGAATATAGGTGATAACAAAAATTATGTGCTAGTCTGATTATGCTTACGTCCACATGTGAGGAGGATGGATCGTAATAAAAACTAAAAAGGTTGTATACAAAATGCAGATAACACTCTTATTTACTCAAAAAATATCTAAATGAATACCTTACAAATGCACTCTACAATGAGTTTGATGCAAGTCTATCACAATATTTTATTCTCTAATGTTGTCTTACATCTCTTTCAATCTACTTCACAATTCAGTATGAGGAAGTAATTCTCCCTACCTCTCACATATAATTCTCTTTATGTTCCTTCTATGCTTTAAAAACGAGAACAGGGTGCGTCAATTCATAGGCTCATTGTCAGTACTTTGCACCCGCCATTTGAAGATTCTAGGCCTTCTAACCATTCAAATTTGTTAAAGGTTAATCTTCCATTCAAAATGCTTGAATCAAGCATTGGATTGTTTCGACCTTGATATTTGAACCTAAAATTCAAGCATCGAGTATCTAGGACCATAGAAAAAAATCAACCGTTGCTAATTTCTTGAAAATTAAGACTTCTTAACAAATCTCCACCTTGGCTTGTATTTTCTAACATAGTAGACTTGCTACATGTTGAACAAAATTGACTAATCAATTTTCATGCCAATCATGTAAAAACAATAAATGATCTTATCAAGTGGTATCACCTTGGCTAGCTCTTACTTGATTCTCTCGCTTCATGGGAATTTTGTGTCATCAAGGAATTTTTTGACCTGGAGCTGAGCCTACACTCCACCACCTTTGCACTCTGAATTACCTTTCGGTACCAACTGCATAATTCAACCCAAGGACTCCACTAGACATTCAGTTGTATAGTGGCTGTCTCCATCTTTGCTCTAACTTCTCGTTTAAGAAGTCCTCCCGCCGAAGCTTGCTTTGGCACACTCTTACATCCCCAACAGTAGCTCGGCTACTGCATTGTGCTCAATCTTTGAGAGAATATCTCAACTCACCCTACGCATGCATGGGCCTCAACACTTCCCATCCGTCTCAAGAGTAGCTTTTGTGAAGCTTCACTGAGAGAATGACCGAAGTTTTGAACTATAGTAATCAGGATGAAGAATATTGAGTGTGATGCAAATGAGAAGACAATGTTGGTGTCCTCACTCGACAGTTCAAATCAAACTAGATATTAGCTTGGCTTTAATATTAAGATACCTGAAATTATCCTGAAGGCTATACCTTTATCTTGTCGTATCTATCATTTATGCTGGATTGTAGAAGGTCAAAAGTGGTAAGAATGGTGTTAGGTATTAGTTTCATGGAAACTTCATGTGTCAAATGCAGTTAGGGGAAGAGATTAGCCTTCTGCAAAACCTGTACCCTTTTTCTGTCTATATCTACCCTATAACCAGTTCCACTGGAAGAGAAGAGGAGATTGTGATGTCATTGCTGAAAAACTACTGGTTGTTGCTTGTCATCTCCTTATCCCACACCTAAGTTGCGCGGACTCTTCGTTTTTGGTGCCGCACCCGTCTCAACACGGTACGGGTGCGGGTGCGTAACTTCGAATACTTTGACCTGACTCCATCGACAAATTTGGTGGAAAAATTGAGATTTGATTTCTAAAAATTAAAAATAAAACAGATTTAAGACATGAGAAATGGCAAACCTTCAATATTGTAGTACTTCTGTCTCATATTTGTTGCTTTGTGTTTCAGAAAAATCAAGAATTCAAGGGGTCGTGTTTTGAGTTCGAACTTCTGGCAGACAATAGCTGCGATATAGATGGAGAATTGGTGGAAGGCCTTGAATGGCTTTCTTTTTCGCGTTATATTTATTTATTTTAATAATTTTGAATTTTCTTAGCCGAATCACTGCACCCGTATCCATACCTGGATCTGCACCTCCGAATCTTAAATTTAGATTTTGCCGAATCCGACACTCGGATCCGTGCCCGTATCGGATACCCACGCCCGAGTCCGAGCAACTTAGTCCCACACACTTAGATTTTTCCTCCCCCTCACTCCCCCTTCACCAACCAGCGACTCCTGTCTCTTGTGTCTGTATCTTTAAGAATCTAATCTCCCCAGCCTTACCCCTTACACTTAGCACTTTTTGTTAACTTTTGTTGCCTATTTTATTTTTTAAAACAAAAAATTTTTGCCCAATCTTCTCCTTTTTTTTTTGACTTGGTGACTCAATTTTGATTGAAACTTTAGCAATTTCTTTATTCCCTTAAATGAGGAAAATCAAACACAAAAAACATTTAACTAGCGAAGCTGAAATATTTCTTGAAAGACTAAATTATTGGAAATGACTACTGCTGCTTTCTTTTGGGGCAGAGCATGACTTGGATAACTAGTATCTCATAAAATTTAAGTATTTGATACTTTATAAAAAAAAAGTGTTTCATAACCACGTGCTGTGCCGTCTTTATTGAAGGCTAATTATCTCCATCTTCATCAATGAGTTGAGCTTGATTATCTGTATTTCAGAATATGACGTGAAACTGATTTTCCTTAAAACTTCTCGCATTCAACTGACAACAAAATGCATGTTAGGATTGAGATCCACATGTTTTTAGTTAGTTCCTTTCTCTTCCATCTGATCCATCTTGCTAAGGCATCTTTGACCGTGTAGAGCATCTCACTGCTTACGCCAAACAGTTTAAGATATAGTTCCTAGATTTCCAGTCACCTCTGAATAATGAATGTGAAGATGACAGCGCCTTTTTGCGCATGTACCATCTATTGTCCTATTCTGCCCGTTTTGTAAATTATCTTGCCTGTCTTATTAAAAAGGAAAAGTTGCATGACGCAAACCTCTTGCTCTTCTGTCGTGAAAAACAGTCCACTTTTATTGGTATTTCGTTCTCCATGTTACGGGCAATCTGTTGACCATTTCTATACTACTAGAGAGGTGATTGTAACATGACTTCACCATGACCTTCCAGTTATTGTACCTGATAGAGTATACCTCTTGTAATTGTCTTCGCTGTCAGTTAAGTTTTATTGGTAATGGGGTTATTATTCCCCTCCTAAATCTGAGCTCTCAACTCCCAACTGGTTCTGTTGCTGCTTCTTGTTAAGCATTTGGAGACTTCACGTTGTGCTGTGAAGTTGCTAATCTGAGATTTTTTCTGCGGCATGTGTCCCAAGCGAGTCATCCTTTAGAATCTAATCCTTCTATCATTTCCAAAGAAAAGGAAAAGTTTGAATGTATGTGTCTACTGATTTGAGAGGTCAGACTATATGTGAGAACTGTGGATTGCTGTCCCTCCTTCCTATAATCTCTGGTCTTAAGATTTGCTATCTTTTGCTTTCCTTATTTTATGCCATTAGGTCATTTTTAATCTCATATTCTGGTCATTGGTATGAATTCTATATGCTTTATACTTTATGTTTTCTCTATCAAGTATTCACTGAATGACCTAATTGTTTTCTCATCACAGGTTCTATAAATCACTTCCACCTGTAAGCAAGGCTTACGGGACTGCTTGTCTAGTTTTGACAACTGCATGTCAATTGGGACTGTTTGATCTTGTTGATATTGCATTATTGTATGAGCTAGTATTCTCCCATTTTCAGGTAAATATCCTTTTATTTAATTATACTTCGGATATCAACATCTTTACGATGCTAACCAGACACCATAATGTATCATACCTACGAGGCCTGTGACAAGCTTATTTAGTTTGAAACATTCTCTAGTTCCAATGGCTGAATTCTTATATTCTCATGCTTAGTGTATGACTTTGAGATATCTAAATTGTTATGTTAGTTCCTGTTATTGTTCTTTTCAGTAATCATTTGATGGTTATAGTTTTTAACATAGGATAATTGCGCAATGGATCTTGCAATAGATGTAGATATACAAGTATCTCTGGTGTTCTTATACTTGGGAGCTAGCTTGCTTTTTTATCACTCACACATGGCTTTCGCTGAAGTTGGGACTGGGAAGCACCTTAAATACAACTCCTCTGGCTTCCTCTCAATGATATTAGTTCATGTCAATCTTAAATGGTTTGTTTTTTAGCAAATATACCACTAGGCCTAAGTTGCTCCGACACGGTAGTTTAGGTGCCGCACCCGTGTCGACACGACACTAGACCACGACAGACGGAGAAATTGAAGACGAGATACAATTTGATTCCCGAAATCATAACCAAAACTGGAGTAAATTTGAAGAAAACAGCATACCTTATCCAAAAAATCAATCCTTTACTTATCTACAACTTGAGAGTAAAAACAAATCCATACTTTACCAGTTATACGTAAGTATTCCATAAAATTTCTCATAATTTAGAGATATTTTTATATTTTTATTTTCTTGAATTATTTTTAGCCGGATCCCCGCACCCATATCCGTACTAGGATCCGTATCCTCGAATCTTAGAATTAACATCTTGAAGGACCCGACCTCTAGATCCGCACCCGTGTCGGACACCCGCACCCGTGTCCGAGCAATTTAGCACTAGGCAGGCTGCCTAGTGGCTAAATATTTAATGGTTCATTTATTTTTTGGTGAAAAATAAATTTTTTGCTTTTGCTCTTGCCATAACGTGGTGACTTTATGTTTGTGCAACTTATCCTATTAGCAAACAAAATGGATGTTAACTACCTCCTCTCAGCTGTTCTCCTAGTCGAAGAACAAATTGTTTCCCGTATGAACCAACCAATTCATTGAGGGGTTGGGTGGGGGGGGATGGGGGGGACTATTTTGACTTTCAATGACATATCAGATAAGCTTGAGAAATGATTATTTCTTATTTGGAACTGCAATTTAAATTTTATAAAGAAATTTGAATGCTATAAAATGTATCGTGCCTGGTGTGAGTCGTGTGACCAAAGGTGAATTGGAGATTTAAACTAATGGGTCAAAAGTTCTCAAATTTTTGAACATATGGGATCGCAAATTGTTTCTCGTATGAACCAACCAATTCATTTGGGGATTTTGGAGGGGGGGCAGGGGGTATTTGGACTTTCAATGACGTATTTAGATCGAAGCATGGAAAACAACTCACCACTAAGTCTCCGTGTAATACGTCTATGCGCCTGTATGACCACCGGAAGTATCCGTCTCAGTACCTGCACAATCAGTGTAGGAGTGTAGTATGAGTACGTAAATTAACGCGTACCCAGTAAGTATCTAGTCTAACCTCGAATAAGTAGTGACGAGGGGTCTACTTGGGGGGTATTTGGACTTTCAATGACGTATTTAGATCGAAGCATGGAAAACAGCTCACCACTAAGTCTCCGTGTAATACGTCTATGCTCCTGTATGACCACCGGAAGTACCTGTCTCAGTACCTGCACAATCAGTGCAAGAGTGAAGTATGAGTACGTAAATCAACGCGTACCCAGTAAGTATCTAGTCTAACCTCGAAGAAGTAGTGACGAGGGGTCTACTTGGGGGGTATTTGGACTTTCAATGACGTATTTGGACTTTCAATGACATATTTAGATCGAAGCATGGAAAACAGCTCACCACTAAGTCTCCGTGTAATACGTCTATGCGCCCGTATGACCACCGGAAGTACCTGCATAATCAGTGCAAGAGTGTAGTATGGGTACGTAAATCAACGCGTACCCAGTAAGTATCTAGTCTAACCTCAAAGAAGTAGTGACGGGGGTCTACTTGACACTTACTAGTGGTCAAAATAATTAAGTACATAAAGTAGACAGGTATGAAACTCAACAAGTAGCAACAATGCAGGTAAATAACATAATAAAACTTCCAGACAAGAATTATTATGAAATCACCAATACCACAACTTGCCTTGAAGGCACAAGGTCAACCGATACCAATACCACATCAAATCTCAAGTATTATGCACGAGTCTGCCGGGGCGAATGGCTCGATCCCGTAGGAATAGTGCAGTGTTTTGGATAGCGTGCGGCGACAAATAGCGACGAGGGCCCGCTTCACTGAGGCAAGAGGCGCGCAGCGAAGCGCTCGCCTTTTTGATGTGAAGCGACAATTTATACAAAAACATAAAATATTATATATATGACTAAAAACTCAATAACAATAATATATGAATAAATATATCAATTCAAAAATTAAAAACTCAATAGATTCTATATGCAATTAATTCTACTCTATAAGACTATTAAGTCTATAATTGAAAAAACAGAGCAAACAAAACAGAGCCTAAAAAGAAAAAGCTACTGCCTCTGCTCTGCCTCTGGTCGACAAACGGAGCCAAAAAAAAAAATAAGAGAAGAAGAAAGAGGAAGGGAAGAGCCTCTGTTATTTTGCTCGAAAAACAGAGCACAAAAACAGACTCTCTGTTTCTGGTGTTCTCGACAAAAAACAGAGCAAAAAAAATAGAAAGAAGAAAGAAGAAAGAAGAAAGAAGAAGAAGAAAGAAAGGAAACTCAAAGAAGTATACTTGGTCTTTCAGATGGCAGAAACTTGATGAAGAAGACGATGGCACTTGGCAGAAACTTGAAGCTTTCAGATGAAGAAGACGATGGCACAGTAATCGCGAGCCCTAATCGCGACCTTTTTTCAGAAACTTGGCTGCTCTGTTGTTCGAAGTTGAAGAAGAAAGAAACTTCTGAGAGTCAAGCCCTAATCGCGACCTTTTTTCTTAAGTCTTTGCCCTTTTTCTTTTTTCTTTTTAAAAAAGCGACGCTTTAGTCGCCTCTCGCCACACTGTTGCCTCTCGCTACACAAGCAGAGGCGATCGCTTTATGTAAATCGCAACGCAACAGATGAAAGAAGCGACACAGTCTCGCATCGTAGCGACGTAGCGCTCGCTATTTACAACACTGGAGTAGTGTTACACAATATTGTCGAGGCGAACGGCCCGATCCCATAAGAGTAATTCACAGTACTGACGAGGCGAACAGTCCAATCTCATAAGAGTAATTTACAACACCGTCGAGGCGAACGATCCGATCCCATAAGAGTAATTTACAACACTGCCGAGGCGAACGACCGGATCCCATATGAGTAATTTACAACACTGCCGAGGCGAATGACCCGATCCCATAAGAGTAATTTACAACACTGCCGAGGCGAAAGACCCGATCCCATAAGAGTAATTTACAACATTGCCGAGGGGAACAACCCGATCCCATAAGAATAATTTACAACACTATCGAGGCGAACGACCTGATCCCATAACAATAGAGAAACTCTCTCACTCGCGAAAATATTTGCGAGTCGATAAGACACGAAACTACCATTCATCAAATATTTCACGATTTCCAACGTAAGAGACTCAGTCAATTTTTTTATTTTAGTCTCAATCTCAGTCATAAATTTAAGGAATCAAACAAACACGATAAATTCACATAGCACATTTAAAGCATGATGTGTTTCTAAGTCTACCCGGACATAAACATGAATCTAGCTACGTACAGACTCTCGTCACCTCGTGCGTACGTAGCGCCCAAAACAAGTAGCACATAACAATTAGCATACCTACGAGGATAATCTCTTACAAGATTAGGCAAGAGACTTACCTCGATTCCAAGCTCACTACTTGTCTCTCCAACCTCACTAATTGCCTCAAATCGATGCCGAGCAATACGAAACTAGCCAAAGGTCGTGCAAACCAATCAATATATGCTCAAAAGTTCATAGTTTATCTATTAGAGTAATTTCCCAACCTCGTTTGGAAAGTCAACAAAAGTGAACCCCGGGCCTAGGTGTCCGGATTTCGGAAATATTTTGAAGATAAACATTACCCATGACATTACAAACTCAAATATATAATTTATTCCCAATTCCATAATCAATTTCGTGGTCAAAGCTCATTTTTACCAAACCCTAGGTTTTTCAACAAAAATGCCAAAATTTCACAATTTCTATGTTATAATCTACCCATAATCCATGTATTTAACTCTAAATTGGTAGAAATCACTTACCTTGTGATGTTTGATGAAAATCCCCCTCAAAAGGGCTCTCAAATTTGTCCAAACCAAAGTGAAAAGTGAGAGAAATGACCTTAAGTCCCGAAATAAAAATGTGATCTGCCCGGTGATTCTTTCTTCGCGATCACGGTAAGTCCCTCGCGATCGTGAAGACCAAACTATTCCAGCTGACCAAAATCCTCTTTGCGTTCGCGTTGAACAACCACCCACCCTTCCGCGTTCGCGGTCCCCCAGCCGCGTTCGCGAAGGCCAACAACCTTCTAGCCCAACTCAGCCTTCTTCACGTTCGCGAAGATGGCTCCGCGTTCGCGAAGAGGAATTAGATCCTCCATCGCGTTCGCGGGGCCCTACTCGCGTTCGTGAAGAGCAAAATCTCAGACCCCTCCCCAGCCCCCTTCGCGATCGTGGGACTACCTTCACGATCGCGAAGCACACCAGCAAACCGGCAATATCAGCCAACTTCAACTTTTTTGCGGGTGGTCCGAAATTCACCTTGGACCTCGTCCAAATGTACTAACAAGTCCATAAATATACTACGGACCTACTCGAAGCCTCGGAACACGTAAAATAACATCGAAACCAAGAATCGCACCTCAACATCAAATTAATCAACTTTGGAACTTCAAACTTCTTCCAGAACGCGACGAATCATACTTAGATAACTTGGAATGACGCAAATTTTACGCACAAGTCACAAATCACAACACGAACCTATTCCAAGGCTCAGAATCCCAAACGGACATCGATAACACCAAAGTTTACTTCAAATCAAACTTAGAAACTCTAAAACCTTCAAGACGTCAACTTTCAATAATAAGCACCGAAACACTCTCGGTCCACCCAAAATTCGATCCGAACATACGCCCAAGTTCAAAATCATCATACAAACCTATTGGAACTTTCAAATCCCGATTTCGAGGTCGTTTACTCAGTGTTGACCCAAGTCAAACTTGGCCACCTTAGGCCACTGCTATGGAACTAATTGTTCCGAATTTAATCCGAACCTTTCCAAAACCAAACCAACCATCCCCACAAGTCATAAAACAGTAAAAGCACATACAAAGTCTTAAATAGGGGAACAAAGATCTAGAAAGCAAAACGACTGGCCTGGTCGTTACATATATGATACCGTTTTACTTTTTTTTTCTTAATAGAATCTAAAATCTAAAAATTATATATAGCCCCCAATTCCCAAACAAATACCCTCCAATTACCAACCCTTCACTGTCTCTCTCTCTTGGCTGAATCCTTCGGTTCAATTTCAAAGTTACATTGCGTCCGGAGCCGTCTCCGCTGCCATTAGCCGCTGGCCACTGCCGCTGGCCACTACCGCTTTTCGTTGGTTGTCGCCTCTCTCGCTGGCAACCACATCGTCATGTTTCACTTTGATTTTAATCATTGTATTGTACTTTTAAAATTAGTTTGGCCATGTACAATTTCATCAATTAAAAAGAATTTCAGTACTTAATTTGATGGTAATTTATTTTGGGTATTTTACAGCGTATTTTGTTTCAAGTTTGGGAATTGGGGCCATCATTAGTATGTGATTAAAATTTATTACTAACTTAGAATTGTCTTCTTGAAAATTACGTGGCTTCAAGTAAAGGAATTTGATGCCTTTTTTTTAATCTTGATTCTTTAAAGCCCGATCCAAAGGAAAGACTACCCATTAGGGACTATCATCCAAATGAGCGTGATAAAATTAGAAGAGCATACCTCCAAAGAGGTCCTTACTAACCGTGATATCATAAGTTTCCTCAAAGAGGTTTTTCGGGCTTTAAAGTGTCATTTCAATCCTAAATAGTTTGACCAGTATCATAATTGGTTAGAACATAGTGTAATAAAAGATGCAGCTTATTGTTTGTGTTGTTACTTATTTCAAGATGAAGGCATTCGTTAAGGTGGAGGCAGGCGATGTATTTTTAAGTATATGGTTTAAGAGTGCACAAAAAAATAGATTAGGTATGCATGTTGGTGGGTTGAGCAGTATTCATAACCAGGCAAAAAAGAAATGTTAAGATCAATTACAACAAAAACAGTCAATTCAAATTGCATCTGATAGGCAATCTAGTCAAACCAAGCTCGAATACACAATTAACTTGAAGGCTTCAATTGAGTTGGTGAGATTCCTTTGAATCAAGAATTGACATTTCGTGGATATCGTGAAGATGAATCATCATTAAATTCTTTCATGGTAAGCAATGAGGTGTGATAAAATCCATGATCTTTTGTTCAAAAAGGCTCCAAATAATGATTAGTTGACTAATCATAAAATTCAAAAAGATATTATCATTGCATGTAAGATTAAAATAGTTAAAGCAATTATGGGCGATCTAAATAGTGACTTTTTTCATTGGTAGTTAATGAATCTTGTGATTGATCACGCAAAGAGCAATTGGTTATTATCTTGCGATATGTTGATAGATGGGGATCTGTCGTGGAGCATTTAATTGGGATCGTTCATGTTCGTTATACTAGTACTTTATGTTTAAAGGAAGCAATTATTGATTACCTTGCTCAATATTCTTTGAGTTTATCTTATGTACGTGGCCACTGCTATGACAGAGCAAGCAATTTGCAAGGGTATCTAAGTGGCCTTAAAACTTTGATTCAACAAGAAAGTAAATCAACTCATTCCATTCATTGTTTTGCTAATCAACTTCAATTGACTCTTGTTGCGGTGTCTAAAAGGTATCTTGAAGTGAGAGAACTTATAGTGTTGGTTTTTAATGTCTTGAATATAATGGGAGGTTCTTCCTAATGTATGGATTATCTTCGAGAATCTCAAGCAGAAGCAGAAAAAGTTCAAGAGGCATTAGATATAGGTGAACTTGAAATTAGTAGGGGGCTTGAATCAAGAACTTGGTCTTGCTATAGCTGCCGATACTCGTTGGGGGTTGCACTACAAATCTTTTAAGAACTTTATTTCTATGTTTGGCTCTATTGTTGATGTTCTTGACACTATAGTTGTTGATGCCCGGTCTTTAGAAGAAAGAGCTAAGGCAAAGGGATATTTTAGAACTTGTCAAAAATTTGAGGTTGCTTTCATGTTACACCTAATGAGATATGCTTTGGGATTACAAATGAGCTTAATACATCCTTATAGAAAAAGGAACATGATATTGCAAATGTTGTTCTACTTGTTGAAGCGGCAAAGAGACAGTTGCATAAGCCAAGAGATGAAGAATGGGATTCACTGATTGATAAGGTGTCTGCGTTTTGTGTCAATATGACATTTTGATATTAAACTTTGACGAGCTCTATATTAACTCTGGAAGATCTCGACGTAAAGTTGCTGATTATATTATTTTACATCACTATCACATGATGTATTTTTTAAGATTATTGATTGGCAAGTTCAAGAACTCAATGTTCGTTTTAATGAGGTGACAACGAACTTGCTCATTGAAATACCTTTCTTAAATCCAGTTGACTTATTTTTCAGTTTTGACATAAAAAAGATATTGAGAATGGTTGAATTGTATCCTGACGTTTTCGATGAAAATATAATGGTTACTCTCAGGAATTAGCTTGAAACTTATATTGTTGATATTTGTGATGTTGATGAAAGGTTCTCAAATCTACAAGAACTTGTTGATCTTTCTGAAACACTAGTTAAGTCAAAGAAGTATTTGAATTATCCATTTGTGCTTCGCCTTGTGAAATTTGCTTTGCTTTTACCACTTGTCACTACTATAGTTGAGAGAATTTTTTCGGCGATGAAGTTGATCCGGAGTGAATTACGAAATCGAACGGATGACGAGTTCATGAACGGTTGTTTGGTGCCTTATTTAGAAAAGAATATTTAACACTCTTTCTGATGAGAATATTATTTGTACGTTTCAGGAAATGAAAACTCGTAGAGGGCAATTTTAATCATGTATTTTAATTTTTATTATTAATAAATATTTATTTTGTTGACGTCTTTGTATATTTGCTTCTTCGCATTTTGAACCCGCATAAAAATCCTTGGTCCCCACTGGTGCTACATGCATGTACCTTAACAAAAGATAATAGTGATTCATGTTTTTTGTTAAATTACATCATATTAAATGATGTTGAGCCTGTAAATGAGAAATTTGCATCACTTGTTATAAGTGATATCTAGTGCACGTATCTGAAAAGTGTTTTGTAAGTACCAAGATACGTGTAATTTATCTTTTTGGGTTTAATTTTCAATATTAATGAGGATACCGGATGCTACATTTGTTTCAGGTATGGAGATTGATAACAAATTTCTTCTTTCTTGGGAAGTTCTCAATTAATTTTGGGATTCGCCTCTTGATGATGTAAGTGCCCACAACCTATGTTGCCCGGACTCACCGAAATGTGGTTGGGTGCGTGTCGGATCATTTTTGGAGGATCCGACACGGATGCGGCGACATTTTGGAGAGTCCGCGGCACATAGCCCACACCCTCTGACCAGTATTTTTTCTTTTAAAAGTCTTATTTCTCTAATATGAATCATTTTCTACGGAACTATTAAAGCTTGCAATTAGTTAGGAAATGCAAAAGATTTTTGTTTTACTTTTTCAAGTATTAGGACAAGGTGGGTTGCTCTGATGGTAAGCACCCTCCACTTCCAACCAAGAGGTTGTGAGTTCGAGTCACCCCAAGAGCAAGGTGGGGAGTTCTTGGAGGGAAGGATGCCGAGGGTCTATTGGAAACAGCCTCTCTACCCCAGGGTAGGGGTAAGGTCTGCGTACACACTACCCTCCCCAGACCCCACTAGTGGGATTATACTGGGTTGTTGTTGTTGTTGTTGTTGTTTTTCAAGTATTAATTATGATTATAGCTTCTTGATGTTATAGAGCAAGATATGGAGTGCAACTGGAGAGTGGACCTTTTCAAAGACGAACAGCAGATTTTCTGTGGATGATGATATTTGGAGCTTTGACATTGTTGGTATGTCAACTGCTGAACATTTTGGGAGTGAATTACCCAAGACATGAGCTCCTATTGTGTCTTTCTTAGCTGTGACCTCATACCCTTCCCTTGCTATCATCTTTATTACTCTACTGTTTGTTTTACAATGAAGATGATGTTTCATTCCTCTGATACGCACCAAACCAATTTTTCATTTGTTTAACATATTGTCTCCTGCTATGCCTAGGCTTTATCGCTAATCCCCTTCTTCCGCTCCCCATTCTTGGGCATATCAATCGTTTTCATGCTTTTATATATCTGGAGTAGAGAATTCCCAAACGCTAATATCAATATTTATGGTCTTGTGACCCTAAAGGTATGATTCTGTTCTTTCGTTTAGATACTTCAAGCCTCAGTTGTCAGGTTTTCGTGCTCTTTATCTTAATTTTCCGTTGGTGAAATGTTTCTTCCTATTCCAACTTGCAGGCGTTTTACTTGCCGTGGGCCATGCTCGGTTTAGATGTTATTTTCGGATCACCAATTATGCCAGATCTCTTGGGGATCATTGCTGGGCATCTCTATTACTTCTTAACCGTGTTGCATCCACTTGCCACGGGGAAGAACTTTTTGAAGACACCAATATGGGTGTATCCTTTTGATTGCAGTTTTGACCAATGACCATCTAGATGTTCTCGTAACTGCTGTCTGAAATCACCCATGTAGGCATCTCTTTACAGAGCATCACCAGAGAGGTCATTGCAATTGCATGTTCCTTGCACCATCAAATTTTATTTTGCTGCTGTGTTGTCCCTGGCTAATTTGGTTTTTGTTTCCGATTTCCACCTAACAAAACCAAAACGAAAAGAAAGAAGATGCTCATTTTTCTGCATTTAGGAAACGAAAGTATTCTTTTCTGCAAATTTCTTTAACTGGTGATACATAGACATAAGCTGGTTATGCGTTGGAAGATTGGAGCACCTACTGCTACTCCTGCACAACCTGATAATGCCGGTGCAGCTTTCAGAGGGAGATCTTATCGGGTTGGAGGAGCAACAGCTTATCCTGCACAGCCTGATAGGGGTTCTGGTGCAGCAACAACTGACACTGTGCAACCTGATAGCAGTTCTGGTGTAGCATTCAGAGGGAGATCATATCGCCTTGGTGGGTGAGTTGCTGCATTTTCCACCTTCAACCGGTAGCTTCAAGTCAATAGTGAATTTTTATTCACGTTAGCTTGACCATGCAGCGCAAGGGACAGATCTTTTTATATATATATTGTAAAGTACAATGTTGAAAGGTGTAATGCTGCCAATGGCATGTTGAGACGCAGATGAATGCATAACCACCTGTAACCCACCCCTTCCTGAGGAAAAACTGATTTGTGTAGAACTTTTTCTTTCTAATGGTAGAAGTATTTACGGAAGGATTACTGGAAACAGATTATGTCAATCCATTTGGGGAAAGAAGAGTTGATAGGCGAAATTTTTCTGATTTGGATATTTGCTATGAATTTTCCACGGAGAACGCTGACAATGAATAAAGGTTGCGTAGTTTAGCAGCTGTTAGATTCATGTTTTGCTTGAGTCATAGATATTATGACTCGTAGCATCCAAAATCGAATGATGGTCAAAGCCTCCGTGAAACCAAGCAAGGATAATAGAGTTTTGTATCTTTCTCTATCTCCGGAAAAACCATTTTAGCTAAAAATTCACGTTGGGTTTTCCCCCAATAATCGAATACTTTTGTTTGTAAATACTGCATATTTGATTCCATCTATAAATTGATTTTCTTCCCTATGAGTTAACGTCTCAATAAGAATGCTAGTTCTTACCCGGCTAAGCTCCGAAACATCCAACCTCACGAACCTATTGGCCAAAGCCTGAACATCCAAAGCTAATGGTCTCTTCCCAGTTGAAATAAAAGCAAGGCTACTCATGCTCTCCGCCTTCCTACTCAAAGCATTGGCCACAACATTGGCCTTCCCGGGATGATAAAAAATGGTGATATCATAGTCCTTTAGTAGCTCTAACTACCTCCGTTGCTTCAAGTTCAGATCCTTTTGCTTAAGTATGTGCTATACACTCATGTGATCCGTGAACACCTCACATGACACACCGTTGCCTCCAAATTTTTAGTGCATGAACAATGGCTGCAAACTCTTAAGTCGTGTACCGGGTAGTTCTTCTCATGTGGTTTCGACTGACGTGAAGCATAAGCAATCACTCTACCCTCCTGCATCAACACACACCCAATGCCAACATGTGAAGCATTATAATAGGCTGTATAAGAACCCGATGCTGAAGGCAAAACCAGAACTGGAGCTGTAGTTAAGGTAGTCTTGAGCTTCTGAAAGCTCTCCTCACACTCGTCAAACCACATGACTGGGGCACCCTTCTGAGTCAATCTAGTCAAAAGAGCTGCGATGGATGAAAAATCCTCCACGAAACGACGATAATACCCAACCAATCCTAGAAAATTTCGGATCTCAGTAGCGGTAGAAGGCTCGGGCCAACTCTGAATTGCCTCAATCTTCTTCGGATCCACCTTAATCCCGTCGCTGGACATCACATGGCCCAAAAATGCCACCGAATCAAGCCAAAACACACATTTGGAGAATTTAGCGTATAACTTCTTCTCCCTCAAAGTCTGGAGCACGATCCTCAAGTGTTGCTCACGATCCTCCCGGCTACGAGAATACACCAATATATCATCAATGAGCACAATGACGAATGAATCAAGATATGGATGGAACACGCTATTCATCAAGTGCATAAATGCTGCTGGGTTATTGGTCAGCCCGAAAGACACCACCTGAAACTCAAAGTGACCATAACAGGTCCTGAAAGACGTCTTCAGAACATTTGAAGCCCGAATCTTCAACTGATTGTACCCCGATCTCAAGTCAATCTTCGAGAATACCCTAGCAACCTGAAGCTAATCAAACAAGTCATCAATACGCGTTAGTGGGTACTTGTTCTTGACTATTACCTTGTTCAGCTGCCTGTAGTCAATACACATCCTCATAGAGACGTCTTTTTTCTTCACAAATAGAACTGGAGCACCCCGAGGTGAGACACTCGGTCTGATGAAACCTTTATCAAGCAATTCTTGAAGTTGTTCCTTTAATTCCTTCAACTCAACTAGTGCCATGAGATATGATGGAATAGAGATGGGTTGAGTGCTCGACACCAAGTCGATACCAAAATCAATATTCCTATCGGGTGGCATGCCTGGTAGGTCTGCTAGAAATACATCTAGAACATTTCTCATTACCCAAACTGACTCAATGGTAGGAGTATCATCACTAATATCCCTCACCAAGGCTAACTATGACAAGAACCTCTTCTCAACCATCCGCTGTGCCTTCAGGAAAGACACTACCCTACTAGGAACATGGACCAACAAACCTCTCCACTCCAACCGTGACAACCCTGACATGGCCAACGTCACAGTCTTAGCGTGACAATAAAGAATAGCGTGATATGGCAACAATCAGTCCATGCCCAAAATAAAATCAAAGTCCACCATACTGAGGAGTAGAAGATCAATCCTAGTCTTATAACCCCCGATAGTGACCAAACACGATCGATAAACACAATCTACCATAATAGAATCCCTAAGAGGCATATACACATAAACAGGGGTACTCAAAGAATCATGAGACATATCCAAATATGAAGCAAAGTAAGATGACACATACGAATAAGTGGAGCCCGGATCAAATAAAACCGGTGCATCCCTATGACAGACCAGAACAATACATGTGATGATAACATCTGATGCAACACTCTCAGTCCTACCTGAAAAAGCATAACAACGGGCTTGGCCTCCCCCTCTAAGACAATCTATACCCGCCTGTCCTCCACCCCTAGACGGCTGTGCAGGTGTAGAAGTAACTGGAGTAGAAACTATAGCCTGAGTACCCTGTGGAGGTCCACCCTTCCGATGTCTAGGACAATCCCTCACCATATGCCTGGTATCACCACACTCAAAATAACCTCTCTGAGGGCGCGACTGCTGGAACTGAGTCTGATCCAGACGGCTAGAATGACCGCTGTAGGCCCCCCTACAGGAGGTGCAATGAAGATGGCTGACCAAAGTGAGTACTCTGAGGTCCCTGAATAGATGGAACATTGCGAGTGACCTGAAGTGCATATTGTACTAGTCGATTGATGAAACCTCTGTCGTGACGAGCTGATACTGTTGAGAGGGTACCACTAAACCCTCCAAAATTTCGAGGCCTCTTGGCCTTTCTATCCTCCCTCTTCTGGCCATGCATATCTCCAACCTCCGAGCGATCTCCACAACCTTCTGAAATGGAGTATCAGTCTCCAGCTCCTGTGCTATCTTGAATCTGAGACCATAACTGAGCCCTTCGATAAATCTGTGGACTCGATCTCTGACTGTAGAAACTAAAGTGGGTGCATGACGATATAGCTTACTAAACCTCATGGCATACTCGGACACAGTCATAGTCCCATGATGCAACTGCTCAAACTCTGTGCGCAATGCATCCCTGAGGGTTTGTGGAACAAACTCCCTCAAAAATAGATCAGAAAACTGAGCCGAAGTGAGAGGTGCTGCATCAACTGGTCTACTCTCATCATAAGATTGCCACTACCTATATGCCGACCCCATCAGTTGAAAAGTAGTAAAGTCGACCCCGCTCAACTCCACAATGCCAATAGTGCGGAGAATACGATGGCACTGGTATAGAAAGCCCTGTGCATCCTCAGAAACTACGTCACTGAAAGTTGGAGGAAAATACCTCTTGAGCCTCTCTAACCGCTTCTGCTCCTCCTCTGATGCCACTGGCCTGACCTCAGGCTGAACCGCTGTCACGGGTTGTACCAGTATATCACCGGGAGCCTAATCAACATGACCCCGCTACTCTAGAGTACGTGCGGCGGGAGTTTAAGCTCCTCCCCCAGTTTGAGAAGTAGCCGGTGTAACTGGGATCAATCCTGCCTAAGCCAAAGTACCGAACATGCTCAGAAAATGCGCCAAAGTCTCTTGAAGTCTAGGGGTAGTAACATGCGTCTCAGGTGCCTGCTCCCCAATCGGAGCTACTGGTAGCTCCTCATATGCTGCTCTCGCAAGTGCTCTAGCTTTAGCACGTGACCCTCCTCGGCCTCTGCCTCGACCTCTGCCCCGGCCTTTAGCAACACCGGCATCGGGGGAAGCATTGTCAATAACTGAATCTCGTATTCTCACCATCTGTGAGAAAATATAAAGACAAAGCTCAAATTCCGAAATCAATAAATCTGCACGATAAGGAATGAAAGAAATGAAATTTCCTAATAGTTCCATAGCCTCTCGAAGATAATACAGACGCCTACGTACCGATCCGCAAGACTTTATTAAATTTTCTTATGACTCGTAGTTCCTATGAACCTAGAGTTCTGATACCAACTTGTCACGACCCAAAATCCCACATTGAGGATCGTGATGACATCTATTCTCTAAGATTAGGTAAGCTTACACATGACGAGATCAACAAAATTAAACCACTTAAACTAGTAAATGGCATAACATAACTGAAAAAGAACAATAGTCATACATCCCCAAAATCGGCAGTATGGAGTCATAAGCTCTATTGCTAGTTCACTAGCAATCTCAAATACAACACTGTTTGGAAATAAAATAAACAGTAGCAAATTATCACTAGAAGGTGACTCCGAGACCTGCGAGCACCATGCAGGTATACCTTGAAGTCTCCGCAATATCTAAATCAACTCACTAGCGTCCAACACGGTCCGAGGTACCCAGATCTACACAAAAATATACAGAAGCATAATATGAGTACACCATAAACAATACCAGTAAGTATCAAGACTAACCTCGGTGGAGTAGTGACGAGGTTCAAGTCAAGACACTCACTAGACATAAAACTTACATAATATCAATATATAGATAACAACGGAAAACAAAATCAATAAATGACAACAAAAAGTAAACTTGTAATAACACGACAAGTAATACACAAAGAGAAAACAATTAAGGAAACATTGAAAAGTTCAACTCATAAAGCCGTACCAATCATACGAATAACAACAAGAATTACCCCGAGGTACCGCACCTCATACTCACAAATCACAAGTCACAATTCACCCTTATGACGCCGCGTGAGCTTCACAATTTAAAATATTTTTCCGAAATAGCTTCACGCGCTTTAGCCCCCTTATCTTGCTGCGTATGCATCACAATAAAGTATTTTTCCTTACTAGCAACACGCGCATAAGCCCCCTTATCTCGCCGCATGCGCATCAGTATACACACCACTCTTATGCCACTGCATGCACATCTCAATTACAACACAACAATCAACCGCACACACAAGTATACGCGGTCATCAAGAAATAAAGTGACTAAAGGTCGGATGTCGAACCCATGAGGACTTATGATTAACTATTAACTAAATTAGACTATCCTAATTATCTAAATAAGAATTAAACCTAGAAGTATATGACTCTAATCTAATTAAAATAAAAAGAAAACAAATAAGGAACTCTGAACAAAGGAAGAGTAGATTTTTATGTTATCAATGTGATGAAAACGATCTAGGGTTATGGGCTATCTAACATTCCTTTTGTATTCTTCAATTAAATTGACTAACTAATTTATCTAGCTTATTGGTTGACATGGTTAATATTGCTCATAAGAATATGCTGAGTTCTTACTCGCCTATTCAAGCAAAACTAATGCCTATATTTCTATGGAGTTAGAATCAACAAGAACTCATTTATAATTTCTGTACATCAACCAAGCAAGGCAATTAGGTATATATCTAGCCTAACCGCGAATCCATTCCCCGATGCCCAGGTTCAAGAACTTGCTCTACTCAATCCTATATGGAATCTATAATTCCCACTTTCGAGTTCAACCCTAGATTCGTAAGTAATATTCAATTGGGATCAAGCAATCAAATAATTAAGCGCAAGATTGAATAACTAAACCAATATGATAATCAAGAAACCAAAATCAATATCCAAATAACAATAGTCATGAAAGAACCAAAACCCTAGAATGTGAAGTTTAGCTCCACATAGACATGGTAGGCAAAGAACAAATCATACAAAGAAACATAAAAATTACAAAGTTTGATGGAAGAAAGATGAAACCCGGCCTCCAAGGCGGCTCTGTGCTTTCCCTTCGTCCAAAAGTTACTCTAAAAATATTTCCTCCCTTCAAAATAGGTTTATGACCCCTTTTATACGAGTTGGGGGTCATGTCGGGCCGAAATAACCAAGTCTTGGGCAAAATAGGACAAGTTCCCGCTTCGAGCGTCCAGGGCAGCGCCTAGCGCACAAACCGGAAGCTTTTTGCAATTTCAATCTCCGTTGCCAATTTACTTTCCTCCAAAGTGTCTTTTGCCTAATCTTTCTTTTCTAATGTCTTATTTAGTTTGCTGCTTCAATTTAATTTGAATATCTCAACTAAACTCCAATGCCACATAATCAAGTCTACGTTACATCATCCAAGATCCCATCAAAATACGTTCATTCTTTATTTCACTTGGTTTCCTCCACATTGAATGATATTGGTCTTCAACATAAAGACTCCTTTTAATATTAATTCACCATATACTCCAAATTCGTCATTTTGTTCAAAATCCATCTCCAATGTACCTGCATTATCCATTAACACCCAAATAAGTATAAAACTCTATAATCAAACTAAGTTGGGCGTATTCAATATCAAATATAACCAAAAAACGATAAAAATGCGAGTAAATTAATATCGAAACATATGAAAATATGTCCAACATCACTACCCCACTTAAACGTTGCTCGTCCTCGAGTCAACCAACACTTTACACTATCTTTGAGCACTTAACATATTTAATACTTTTGAAGCACACTATACCAATGACTATGGTTGATAGCAATAATTAAACCTTAGCATATGTAATCACATACACTTCCCTTTACTCATACCATAATTCAAAAATATTCAGAACAAAGATAACATACTCATAACAATCCTAGCCTCAAAAACCAACTCAATGTCACAATGCACTCATGGCGAGAACACCCAACATCATAGAGAAGTCTAATAACATTATCTATCCCTCGTGAAACTATGTGCCCTCACAATAAGAATAAGAGAGTACGTTGAATCCATGAATCAAATGCTCAAATATATTTTAAAGACTCACATCTATCAAAGAAAACCGCTCGCTCTCACAAAGAAGTCACATGCATGCAATTGGTACCTTAGACTTGCTCTTAATGTAAATCTCTACTGATGTAGGCTCACTCGGTCTAAAATCAATTAGCATTTTTTCATGGTTGTAATGTGGGCTAAGGGACGGGAAGGATATATTTAGGAATATTGGTTCACCCTCCTAAACACTTTAACATATCATATAATCAACTTTAAACACATATTTCCTCAATCCAACTTCAACTTCACAAACAATATCACCCCTAAAAATGTTCCCTCTTTCTTTAAGCACTACTTTAATTTATACCCCACTAGCAAGAACAAAACAACAATTTATTCACCTATTCTTTTTCCTTCTCTTTTTTTTTCTTTAGATTTTTCTTCTTTTTTTTTCTTTTTCAATTTCCGCTAGTAGTGTATTATTTTACAAAATAAGTGCACCCTTCTTTCTTTCATTGGTTCCACTCAAAAGTCACCCCACACTTAGTTCCTTTTTACTTCTTTTAGCGCTCATTTTACAATTAAAGTGTTTTAAGAGGTAAAAGGATAAAAACAATGTCAATTAAGAACAAAAGGGTATAGGCTCGTAATGTGGGTGCCAAATAAAAGTCTACGGGCTCAAAATGGGTAACTAGGGATAAATTTTATTTATGGTAAGCAATAAAATCAAAAATATCAAAGAAAGCCTAAAATCATTTCTCAAATCGAGCTTCACCTAAAATTTCGCTTCAACTCACATACCGGGTAAGTTCTAGACTCAATCACAAAAGCCTCATCACAAATGGCACATGACTCACTAAAGGGCGGCCCCATTCTAACTCTCAACTAATGCAAGTATTCACAAAGCCACGAAATATTAAGCATTTAGCACAAAGTGAACATAAATCAAGTAAACGAGACATAGGCGCCACAAAACATGCTATCCAATTTATAAAGGCCTCATGACCAATTTTAAAACATAGGGAAGGTACTACACATGCCAAAGCCTAAATATTCTACTATCAAAAAAGTCAAGAGCGCCTAGATTCATCTTTCTTCCTCCATTTATTTCCTACATTCTAATCTACTCTAAAAAATTAAAAACTACTACCCGGTTCAAACTACATCCCATGGAAAAGAACTGAGACACAAAGAAAATCACGGGGGATTATTACTACCTAAAAAACAAAAAGAAATACTTTTGTATTATTTTTTTTATATTTTAAATTTTTTGCTAGACTTTAATTCCTCAAGAAAACTGTCTAGGAGATCCATCATCAGGAAAAGTCCAATAATTTTCGATTTTTTCTGTTTTCTTTTTTAATTTTAGAATTAATCACCTAAAATACTACACTACTATAAAAAACAAAAATACGAAACTGAGAAAAATAAAAAATTAACATATTAATATAATACTACTAATGATCTAAAGGAATTCTCCCACCCTACACTTAAAATAGTGCAGTATCCCCAATGCACAAATAAAGTAAAAAAAAATAACGAGGGTGGACAAAAAACTCCCTGAAAGGCCAAAGGTCGAAGCACTAGCAACTCATGAGGTACTAAGACTTCTCCCAAGGATGGTCCTTTGTGCGGGCACCCCACACTTAGTTCCAACCATCTGGATCACTTTTGCACACTTCCTATGGCTTTGCTCCATAGGCTCAAAATCCTACAAAATAAAACAACACTAAAAAAATAATAAAAAATAAAATAAACCAAAAACAAACAAAAATAAAAGAAAGCAGTAAAACTGGGTTGCCTCCCAACAAACGCCTAATTTAACGTCATGGCACGACTTGAACCACTTTTTTCTCCACCTTGAACTTATGAATTGTACCCCTAACATGGCATCCAGTCTGCGGTTATGCTCTAGTGGTGGGGCTACAAAGATAACCAGGCCAAGTAATAAATTTTTCACTCAGCACTTCTTGGCCTTTAGATGAGGAATGTAATTTTTGTTTTTCGGCACATCAAATTCAAAAATATAGGCACACTCATCCTCACTCTTTGACTCCCCCATAGGCTCAGATGACTCGATTACTATCTCACTATCTAAACACAATGTGGAAAAATGATTGGAGTGAGGTCTAATACGCCCTAACTCATGAATTGTACTACTATTTATATCCCCGTATATACATACAGTCAAATCTCCCAAATTAATATTATCTATTCCCTCATATGACTCTAGAGCACTCTTCTCAACAATGGCATCATCAAGAAAAATATGGTCTAATGATTGGTATTCTTGTTTTAGCTCCTCAATTTGGTCTAGAAGATTTTTTTCAGCTTCACACAACTTTTCATTAAATTGTTGGGCGTTACACGTGTCAACCTTTACACTCAAATCTGCATCCAAGTTATGCACATCCAAGCCAAAATTGTCAATTTTATGTGCAAGAAATTATTGGGCGTTACACGCATCAACCTTTGCACTCAAAACTGCATCCAAGTTATGCACAACCAAGCCAAAATTGTCAATTTTATGTGCAAGAAATTATTGGGCGTTACACGCATCAACCTTTGCACTCAAAACTGCATCCAAGTTATGCACAACCAAGCCAAAATTGTCAATTTTATGTGCAAGCTCATCTCTCTCTTTAGACCACTCACTCACCAACGTTGTTAGAAGACAACATCGTTCCGCATTTTTTCTTAATCGAGAATATTCGTCCCAATACCAACCCTTACTCTCATATTCAAATTCAGACCTCCCAGAGTTCATGTCATAACAAGCCCAAAAAGACGGGCCATAAAAGTCTTCCGTCAACCAAGTGTTTTCATCAATAACATTACCTCCGGATATTTTATCCCCAGATGTCATGTTGAGAGAACTAGAAACACACTAAGAGAAAGATCAAATTGTTATAAAAATAAAAATATTTACAAAAAGGAAAAAAAAAATTGTAAAGATGTAAAAGTCTAATCCTTAGTTCCCTAAGACTTAATGTGAAGACCAATGGTTTTTTTACATCAAAGAGCCATATAAAAAAGGATCTGCAACAGGGGAATGCCCAGAAAATTCGACAGGGCAACAAGGAGAGGTACAGGTTAATTGACTATATAAAGGGATCAAGAGGTGTGCTGTGAGGTAAAACTCCAGTACAAATCCTTAGTTCAATATCCCAGGAATGGATTGACACAGAAATAGCAGCTAAATATGCCAGAAATTCACAAGAGAACAACATCAAAGCAGGCATGCTAGAACAGATGAACAGGTTCGAATGGGCGAGTCAGCGTCATTCTAATGGTTTTATGGAAGAACCTCATAGCAGCAAAGGGACCAGCTCATCACCTTCATCAAGTAGGCTATACATGGAAGATTTTCTGGGAGGGAATGCATATGTTCAGACATGGATCGTGCCCCAAATATGGAAGCAAAAATGCACTTTCATCATTCGCAAATGCTGGTGGACAGGGAGGGAGGCAGCAAATAGCCACTTCATTACACCTCGATTTGGAACATCAGTGAAATGAAAACTGTATATGCACAGGAGGCTATCGCATATAATGGATTTGGAATACACAAGTATTGAGCAGTACACTTTCACGGGCCATTTTGACAATCAATTGTGCGCAAATGCAGAAAGTAGCTATGTCTGCAATAGGCTAGTTTTTATACAAGTTTTAGACATTATATTTCATATTCTTAGTAGTTCATTTTGTAATATCAGTTTTGGCTATCACAAGCCCAAAATTGATAATAGGACCTATGTAGTAGTCATATCTTACAGTCTTACTGGTCGTAAGACAAGATGATACTTTGTTTTATTGCTTTATTATTTATATAAAAACTAGTCCTAGGCACCTCGCCTAGTGGATTTGCTAAAAAGAAAGTCTGATCTAGAAAGAAAATGAGCTGGGAGTGAGGAGAGAGAAGCTCTGGCGACTCCCAAGCGATTTTGAGGCGATTTCACATTCGAGAGCCCTCATGGCCTCGCCGGTCGGCGGCCAGCCATCTTTATCGGCTAGTCAGGCTCCCCCCACCCTCGCCCCAAACTCTACTGCCCCAAACACCAATCCCTAGCCAATGGATTACTCAAAACTGCTCAAACCTGGTACGTTAAATGCATCCATGCACGAACGAGCGACCACTGTTGAACCTATTCCCCTTCGTAGAGTTGCATTATTGAATGGAGGTGAACCTGTTGTCAAGTTTACAGAAGAAGAAGTGGAAAGAATGAACGTGATCGAAGGCCTACAATATGCTATCATTGGAAAACTATCTTCTGGCTGGCCAGACCTACAGCAGTTACGTCGCATGATCCTTGGACAGTGTGGTATCAAATGAGAGTGTAATATTGGTGTTCTAAGGGACATGCATGTTCTAATAAGAATGACATTATGGTAGGATTTTATTAGTTTTACATCAAAGAATGCTCATTACATTAAGGACAAGGATGGATACGAGTATCAGTTAAGGCCTTTGATTTATGATTCTAAATTTAAAGCTGGTGAGGAAACTCCTAAAGCCATGACGTGGATATCGTTTACAGGTTTGTTACCTACATCTTTTGGTAAGGAATGTCTATTTTCCTTAGCTTCAGCAGTGGGAAAGCCTTTGCATCTAGATATGGCTACTATCAATAAAACTAGACCTAGTTGTACGAGGGTAAAAGTGCCAGTTGATCTTCTTGCTGACTTACCTAAAAACATTAGAATGGAAATTGAGAATGAGGCAACTGGTGAGACAAGAATAGGATGGGTAAAGATCCAATATGATATGCTTCCTAAAAATTGAAAAACTTGTAAGTTGCAAGGACATGATGAGTTTAAATGCTGGAGACTGCATCCAGAGTTGTATATGGAAAAAGACAATGCAAAACAACCTGTGAAGGAAGCTGATCAGAACAATGCTAATCAAAAGCCTTTGATGATTCTTTCTAGTGGTAAGGTTGTGGGCAATGTAGATGGAAATTCAAAGGAGCAGTGGAAAGAAGTGAAGGATAATCGAGTTAAGGCTATTGCTAATCAGTCTGAAGTTCAAGGAAAGACCAGAAAAGAAATTGTTCCAGTACAACAAGGTGAAAAGAAACAAGGTAATGGAGGAAATAATGGTAAGTATAGTGGAAAACAGAATGAAATTCAAAGTAATACTGGGAAAGAAATAGTACCAGTCGACCAAGGAGCAAATAACAAGGTTCAAGTGGGAAATAAGTTTGCAGTTTTAGAGGTGATGGATGATGAGGAAGAAATAGTAATCAATTGATGTTAGTGAATGATCAAACAAGTCCTAGAAATCCAGTAACTGGGGATCAAATAGCAGCTCAACAAAGGCAGAAATCTTATGCTAATAATGCTGGGAAGTTAAATCCAGCAGCACCGGTTTTTAATCCTAATTCAGCTGGGATTGGTTCAACTAATGGTTGTGTGGATACCACTCCAACTGGGAAAGGGAAGGAGACAAATAGTGCTAAGGAATCAACTACTCAGTGGGTACAAAGAACCTTCAAGGACAATGCAATTGGTATTAATACATCATGTCAGGACATACCATCACAAGATACTTTTGTGGATAGAGAATTGGCCAAAACCCCTGACAATCAATCTTCTGCAGCTAAGACAAGGAGTGATTTTCCTAAGGTGAATGAGAGAGTTCAATGGAGTGGAGGTAGGCTATGGTCTGATCAAATTGAGGAGGATTCTGATGAAGGTGAAGTTCCAGATGAAGTACCAGCTGATGATGAACCAGTTGATGATGATCAAGAGGGAGAGGAACAAAGTGTAAATGGAGATCCCATTGTTACAGGTAAGAACAATTCTGAAGAAAATCCAAACAATGTTAATATGGAGTCCAATGAGCAGGAAGCAGGCAAGGATAGGTAAGTTGCAACAAGAAGTGATGGAATAGGTACAGAGAATTCTGAAGGGAGAGGGACTGATGCTGTTGATCCAGAAAGAACAGGGGAGATTGCAGTACAAAATGTGATTGTTGATGATAATCAAAAGGAGATTGCAAATACTGGGAATGAGCAGCTGCTCAATGCACAACCTCTAGTTCAACCTAAAAATACTGTTCCATTGGAGTCCACACAATTGAAGTTGCAGAAGAAAGGAGAGGAACAAACTATGGTGCCTAAACTTCAAAAACCAAATACTGTGGCTGCACTGGGAGTTAATGTTTCCAATGATGTAGATGAAGAAGTTGACAGAACATGCAAGGATTTGGATCAAGAATCTACAGCCCAGAATTTTCTCAATGTAGCTAGGCAGGGTGATCTATCACCTAGGCATATTGAAAAGGCTAAATCAGCAGCAAAAGGAAGGAAGAAACATCAGAAAGACAACACTACTGTGCATACAGGTGGTGTACAAACGAGGAGGACTCTGACCAAATCAAATAATCAGTAATGGATGCACTTATCTGGAATATAAGGTCAGTAAACACTCAACAAGCTTTTGAGAGGCTTATCAAGATGCATAGGCAGGACCATTTTGAATTTATAGGATTAATGGAGCCAATGCAACAAGCTAGAAAATTGGAGAGATATAGAAGAAAAATTGGTTTTGCGCAAGCAATTGCAAATGTGTCAAACAAGATTTGGGATTTCATTGATGAGGTATTTGATGTTACTATTATGTATAATATGGTTCAACAACTGACACTACGACTTTTCCATACTGAAAGACATGTAGAGCTTATTATTACTTTGGTATATGATAAATGTGATGCCATTGAGAGAATGGAATTATGGGACTCAATGTATGCAATCGCAAGGGACATGTCTGTTCCATGGCTTATAGGTGGAGATTTTAATGTTATTTGGGATGAAGAAGAAAAGTTTGGTGGATTGCCAGTGTCATTGAATGAAATAGATGACTTTTGACACTGCATCAGTTCATGCAACTTATTTGATCTTGGCTTCAAAGGTAGTGTATTTACTTTGTGGAATGAGAGGGCAGAAGAGGATTGTATTTTCAAGAGGCTGGATAGATGTCTAGCAAATGTTGAATTTCAGCAAACTTTCCCAGGAATTGAAGTAACACATCTGTCGAAGATTGACTCAGATCATAACCCCATGCTACTGAAGTGTGACATAGAGGCTGCTCCACTGAAGAAACCTTTCAAGTTTCTTAATTTTTGGGTCAAGCATGAGTCATTCAAAGAAGTAGTGAGAGAGAACTGGCATGCAAACTTCTGTGCAAATCCATTTGTCATGTTCAATTACAAGTTAAAGAAGCTAAAAAAGGCATTGTCAGCTTGGAGTAGAGAAACATATGGTGACATATTTCAGAAGATTACAAGTTTAAAGGAAGTAGTTATGGTTCATGAAGCTCAGTTTGAAGCTAGTCCTACAAAGATGAATAGAGAGAGACTACAAAAAGTGCAGGCATAGCTGATCAGATTCCTTGCCTTGGAGGAACAATACTGGAAACAGAAATCAGGAATGGCTTGGTTCAAAGATGGTGACTGGAACACCAAATTATTTTATGCTCAAGTCAATGGTCGAAGGAAGAGGCTAAAGCTCAAAAGGATTCAAAACAGTCAAGGTAATTGTATTGAGGAAGATGAAGAAATTGCTGGTGAAGCAGTTAAATTCTATGAAGATCAATTTAGAGAAGCAACAGTCCCTACATCATTTGACATAATAAATCATGTGCCTAGACTGGTTGATATGGAGCAGAATTTAGAACTGGTGAAGCAGCTAACAAAAGAAGAGGTTAAAAATGCAGTGTTTAGTTTAAATGGAGACAATGCAAGGGGCCAGATGGTTACACATGCAGCTTCTATCATTCCTGTTGGGACATAATTGGAGATGATCTATTTGATATGGTAAGAGCCTTTTTCAATGGCCATGAATTACCAAAATATGTGACTCACACAAATCTGGTCCTTTTACCTAAGAAGAAAGAGGTGACAATATTTTCTGATATAAGGCCTATAAGCCTTAGTAATTTTACTAACAAAGTCATTTCGAGGGTGATTCATGAGAGGCTAGTGGGGCTATTGCCTAATATTATTTCTGAGGAGCAAGCTGTATTTGTGAAAGGGAGGAGCATTGTTGAAAATATACTTCTCACTCAGGAGAAAATTACAGACATTAGGCTCAGAACAAAAGCTGGACCAAATGTGGTAATGAAGCTCGACATGACTAGGGCATATGATAGGTTTTCTTGGATCTTTCTGACTAAAGTGCTTAGGAAGATGGGATTTTCTGAGAGATTTATTGGTTTGGTGTTTGGAATTGTGTCAAACAATTGGTATTATGTGCTCATCAATAGGAAGGCTCATGGTTTTTTCAAATCATCAAGAGGTGTTAAGCAAAGGGATCCATTGTCATCCACCCTATTTATTCTAGCTGCTGAGGCACTGTCGAGGGGTCTAAATGATTTACATTTGAACTTGTATTTAGGTGGCTTTGGCATGCCTAAATGGAGTCCCAAAAGCAACCATTTAGCATACATAGACGACACTATTATTTTCTCTTCATCTGATGCTACATCTCTGCGATTAATAATGGATGTTTTGAGTGCATATGAGGTTGTATCTGGGCAATTGGTGAACAAGAGCAAATCTGTAGTTTACATGCACCATTCAACAAGTATTGAGGTGGATACAAAAGTGGAAAGAATCATTGGGATCAAAAGGCAGGAATTCCCATTTACGTACCTAGGCTGTCCTATTTTTTACTCGAGGAGAAAAATATATCACTATCAAGGTTTGATCACTAAGGTACTGGACAAATTGCAAGCATGGAAGGGGAAGTTGCTTTCTATAGGAGGCAGAGCTGAGCTGATTGCTCATGTTCTTTAGAGTATGCCCATATACCTACTCTCTGCAGTAAATCCTCCTAATTATATTATAAACAAGCTGCATAAAATATTTGCTCAGTTTTTTTGGAGTAGCTCAGTAGGAGGCAATAGTAGGCATTAGGCATCTTGGAACACCTTGTGTATGCCATATGAAGAGGGTGGAATTGGCTTTAGATCACTTCACGATGTATCTAAAGCATTGTTCTGCAAATTGTGGTGGAACTATCGAACCAAGCCAAGTCTGTGGAGCTCATTTATGAGCCAAAAGTATTGTAAAAAATGAATTCTGTGATTGTTCCATGGAGGGAAGGGTCACATGTATGGAGGAAGATCTTAGAGTGTAGGGATTTAATCGAGCACCAAATAATGTGGCATCCAAAGATGGGATCCTCACTTTTTTGGTATGGCAACTGGACAAGATTAGAAGCTTTGTACTTCATTGTTTCTCAAGATTTTGGGATAGACGAGTCAGTTCATAATGTATATGATGTGGTTAAGGAGGGTGCATGGAATGTAGACAGACTTCTGGAGGTTTTACCTGAGGAATATGCCCTGCATATTGTGGAAAACATCAAGCCACCCACTATGCATGAGGTACTTGATATGCCTTATTTGATGTTGGAAACTCGAGGCTACTACAGTGTTAAAACTGCCTGGGAGTATTTGAGAAGGAGAGATGAACCAAGAGCAGCTTACAAGATGATTTGGGTGAATGGCCTACCTTTTAAAATTGCAGTTTTTATGTGGAAGGTTTGGAAAGTAAAATTACCTCTAGATGACTTTATGAGGAGACGGGGATATTTTATTCCCTCAAAATGCTGGTGCTGCACACAGCCTAAGGAAGAAACTCTACAACATCTGTTTTCAATTCTGAGACTGCAAGAAATGCTTGGAGGTACTTCCTTTCGAGGGCAGGTATTGACATGGAGGGGTTGACAATGCATCAAGATATCACTAAATGTTGGATTGCCAAGGTTTGTGCTAGACTCAAACCAATTATGCAAGCTTTACCTTCTTATGTAGTGTGGGAATTATGGAAGAGAAGGAATAAAATGAAGTATGGAGATACTGTCTCAACTAGTCATGTGATATATTAAGTCTCATCCAGTCTACAAGGCCTTGTACAAGTAAGAAAGTCAGGAGTGCGTAATGTTCCACACAAATTGCATGAATTACTATTGATGATGGAAAATTTACTCCTCGATTGAAGGTTGACAAAGTTTGCTTGGACTTGCCAGGGAAAGGATGGCTCTAAGTAAACACAGATGGTGCATCGAGGGGGAACCCAGGAAGGTATATACTACATAAGGAATGAAACTGGAGATATATGTTATGCAGCAAAAAGGAAATAAATGAGGCTACAAACACAGAGGCAGAGGCAGTTGCTATTGTAGAAGCATTGAGGTTCTGCAGGTTGAATTAGTACTCACATGTATGGATCCAAACATACTCGATGCTGCTGAAGAAAATTATTGATGGATCTTGAAATCCACCATGGTGTATAGTTGATCAGGTGGAGGAGATCATGCAACATTTGGAAGGGTGAAACTATAAGGTGTCACACATTTTTAGATAAGGGAACAAATTGGCTGACCATCTTGCCAATTTTGCTCTAGATTATTGAGATATAGAATGCCAAGATTTCTGGCAACTGGATATTCAAGGGAGGAGGATAGTGAATGAAGACAAATTACAATGTCCATACTTGAGGGTAAAGGTTGCCAAGAATTAAGGTAGGAGGAGCTAAGGAAGTGTAGGGGATAGGAGAGTTCACTGGATCAACATGTTCAAATCCTTTGGGAGGAGAATATGTTGATCATTTTTTTCACTAACCTTGTTTCTTTTTTGCAGGAAATGTTACTGTCTTCATGCCTTATCATATTTTACGAGCTCAATGGGTGGTATTAGCACTTAGTGCTGATTCCCTTGAAGGAGTAAATATGGTAAGCATAAGCATGAACTTGGAGGGATCACAGAAGTGGCTCATGTGCAGTATAATGAACATTGCCTTCATGGTTCAAGGGTCAATCATTCGTACAATACCTACAGAAGTTACAGACATTAGAGGGACTCATGGTAGTTTTCAATATGAGCCACACAACAGGAATGCACCAAGCTGGAAGTACAAGAGTATCCTGCCTAGAAATATGCAGCATGTGCTATTGAATCAGGGAGCAAGGGGAGTGCTATGGATCAACTCAGTGCAGTCCAGTTCTTCAACATTACATACATGGAGCCAGGCAAAATCACACAGGAATATTCACACATACAGCAATGCAGAGGAAATTGATTCTACTGGAGATCAAACACTCAATCACTATGCTCAAATCCTTATGGAGAAGAGCATGGTGATCAGATTTTTCACTAACCTTGTTTTCGTTTTGGCAGGAAACGTTACTTTGGTCATGCCCTACTCTTTGAACAATTTCCAGTTGGTGGTATTATTACTATGTACTCATTCCACCGGGAGGGAAGCAAGGATAGGCACAAGCATGGCATTGAAGATTCTAAGGAAAATGCTAAGTGATTACGACAGTATAGGGGAACTGTGGCATGGAATTCTTCATGTCCATTGTCCCAATAAGTCAAGTAAAGTAATCAATTTAGCAAACAACAGTAGAATGCAAGCTGATAAGGACAGAAACAAAGAAAAAATTTCAACACTGCCCAGATTTTCTTGGTCGAGGCAGTGTGGTTTAAGTCATCGCACAGATCATATGAGTTGGATAACAAGGAGCTTCTATACATCAACATCACTACTGATATGCAAGGAATATGGGATAGGAGAGGATACACACACAAAGGCAACAATTGTGATGAAATTCTGGACACAATATACCATAGTCATAACACTGCCCAGTTCTATGTGGGCGAGACACTGGCTTTCAAAGGACTCTATGGGTTTCAAGAATAGGACAACCAGGAAAGGATCAGCAACAACATCACCTATGACACACGAGGAAGGCATGCTAGCAAGGGATTCACACTTAAGGGAAAGGATCATGAATGAAAACTGGGCGCAAAAGGACACACTCACCAAGAAATCTCACGACTGGACACTTGAGAAAATGCAGTATTTGGCCTCAAATTTCTATAGCTCATCTGTTTGCAGGTTCTTAGCACATGAGAATGCACTGTTTCATGCAAAGCACATAATCATCTCAAGGCTGAAAATCATCAAGAATAAGAGCCAACATGGCAAAATCAAAAGTTTTACGAATTGTGGCCATTTCTGTAATGTGATACCTTATTGCATTGGCCACTTTTTAGTACATTATGTGATATCAATTTTGAGCTTATTATGCAAGACTCATAATAGGGAGTATGTAATTTCATTAGGTAGGTAGCTACATTTCGTAGACTCATTGAGATTGTGTTTTCTTTTATTTTTTATATATAAAAACTAGCCCTAGGCACCTCGCCTAGTGGATTTGCTTAAAAAAATAATAATGTCTAACCTAGAAAATAAGCTAATTCTAAGTCCCCGACAACGGCGCCAAAAACTTGTTGCGTCCAAACGCACACGCAAGTATACGCGGTCGTCAACTAATAAAGTGACTAAAAGTGAGATGTCGAACCCATGAGGACTTGTGATTAACTATTAACTAAATTAGACTATCCTAATTATCTAAATAAGAATTAAACCTAGAAGTATATGACTCTAATCTAATTAAAATAAAAAGAAAACAAATAATGAACTCTGAATAAAGGAAGAGTAGATTTTAATGTTATCAATGTGATGAAAATGATCTAGGGTTATGGGCCATCTAACATTCCTATTGTATTTTTCAATTAAATTGACTAACTAATTTATCTAGCTTATTGGTTGACAGGGTTAATATTTCTCATAAGAATCTGTTGAGTTCTTACTTGCCTTTTCAAGCTAACCTAACGCCTATATTTCTATGGATTTAGAATCAACAAGAAAGCATTTATAATTCCTGTACATCATCCAAGCAAGGCAATACGGTATATGTCTATCCTAACCGCGAATCCATTCCCCGATGTCCAGGTTCAAGAACTTGCTCTACTCAATCCTATATGCAATCTAGAATTCCCACTTTCGAGTTCAACCCTAGATTCGTAAGTAGTATTCAATTGGTGATCAAGCAATCAAATAATTAAGCGTAAGATTGAATAAATAAACCAATATGATAATCAAGAAACCAAAATCAATATCCAAATAACAATAGTCATGAAAGAACCATAACCCTAAAACGTGAAGTTTAGCTCCACATAGACATGGTAGCCAAAGAACAAATCATACAAAGAAACATAAAAATTATAAAGTTTGATGGAAGAAAGATGAAATCCGGCCTCCACAGCGGCTATGTGCTCTCCCTTTATCCAAAAGTTACTCTAAAAAAACGTTCCCTCCCTCCAAAATAGGTGTAGAACCCTTTTTATACTGATTGGGGGTCGCATCGGGCCGAAATAACCAAATTCCGGATGAAATAGGACAAGTTCTCGCTTAGAGCGTCCAGGGCAGCGCCTAGCACTGGCCCTGACGCACAAAGCAGAAGCTTTTTGCAATTTCAATCTCTGCTGCCAATTTACTTTCCTCCAAAGTGGATTTTGCCTAACCTTTCTTTTCCAATGTCTTATTTAGTTTGCCTTTTCAATTTAATTGGAATATCTCAACTAAACTCCAATGCCACATAATCAAGTCTACGTTACATCATCCAAGATCCCATCAAAATACTTTCATTCTTTATTGCACTTGGTTTCCTCCACATTGAATGATTTTGGTCTTCAACATAAAGACTGTATTTAATATTAATTCACCATATACTCCAAATTCGTCATTTTGTTCAAAATCCATCTCCAATGTACCTGCATTATCCATTAACACCCAAATAACTATAAAAATCTATAACCAAACTAAGTTGGGCGTATTCAATATCAAATATAACCAAAAAGCGATAAAAATGAGAGTAAATTAATATCGAAACATATGAAAATATGCCCAACATCACACCACAGCCCATATACCACACCATTTCTCAAGCAGTAATACCAATGCCACAACAATACATAGACCACGGCTCAACAACAACGTATACATGAATTACAACAGCAATACAAAAGTACGGAAAGTAAATGAACAAGAAGATGTGCTTCATATAACAACAACTTTAATTCAAGGCATATTAATAGCCTAAGAGTCTAATCCGGTCAATTACCACTCATAAGCCAATATAAACACTCGTCACCTCATGTACGCGTATTTCCGCATAGTACAAATAATGTAATTAGATCAAATCCTAAGGGGTAATTTTCCTACATAAAGTTAGGCAAGATACTTATCTCAATTAGGCTAATTTAACACTCAAAAATAGCTTTTTCCTTAAAATTCACCTCTGATCGGCTCAAATCTAACCAAAAATAAATTAATATCATCAAACAATATAAGAGAAACCAATTTTGATTAATACAGTTAAGCTATTTACACAATTCCCCAAAAGTCAACAAAAGTCAACCTCAGGCCCTCCCGGTCAAAACCCGAGTGGAAGGGTAGATCTCGACTACCCATAGCCCCACGAGTCCGTATGTGTCTTTATTTTTCAAATTTGAGCCAAATTCGACTCTCAAATCTTAAATTTTTATTTTTCAATATATAGATAAAATTCCCCAAAATTTCTCTTCAATTCTCATGATTTAGATGTTAAATCTCATAAACAATCATGTTATGTAATTAAAAATGAATCAAAGTCACTTACCCAATAGTTTTGTATGAAAATCTCCTCTCAAAATCGTCTCCTACTGAGTCTAGGGCTAAAGAATGTGATAAATGAAGCTAAGTCCTGAAATCTCACTATTTTGCTCAGCAGCGGATCTCGCAAATGCGACCTAGGGTTCGCAAATGCAAACCTTACAAATGCGACTAATGCATTGCAAATGTGATGCCTGACAGATCTAGGGAATGCCGCAAATGCGACCCTGACTTCTGATAAGTTGGCATTTTACCAACTTATGTCTTCTTGATACTTAGAATTTTGTATGATTTTGTTGAGAAACTAAGGCATTTGTTGAGGTTCATCGGCATATTTCAGGTATCACGTGATTTAGAGAAGATACAGAAGAGAACTAGTCAAAATGTATTAAAATTGAAAAAAAGGACGGCTGCCAGTTAATGCTCTTTCGCGATCATGGAGAGTCTTTACGCGGTCGCGGTATTCCAGGAGAATAGCTATCATGAACGCGTGGGATGGCATGCGAATGCGCTGAAGGAAAGTATCGTCATAGGCTAATCAAATGCCTTTTGCGAACGCGAAGATCTAGTCACTATTGCGTGGCTTTGGGAAGTTGTGATCCGCGATCGCGGTTTGTGTTGTCGCGAACGCGTAGTTGAATGGTCGGTCAACCTGGTCAAGTGTTCTTCGCGAACATGTCTCACCTTCAGCGATCGCGTAGGTTTGCAGAAGTTGGTCTCCACAATCGCGGTCATTTTCTTCGCGATCGCATAGCTTGTTATCTGGGCAGAATTGTCACGACCCGGAATTCTCACCATCAGGATCGTGATGGCGCCTAACATTTCACTTGTTAGGCAAGCCGACATTAGAGAATTATTAAACCAATCCTTATTCAATTCAGTAAATAACAGAAAATAAGCTAAAATGAAATATAGCGAGTGCGGAATAATATAAAAAATTCATTAATTACTACCACCCGAATCTGGAGTTACAATTCAAGAACTTCTAGGATTTATTACAAGTAAAATTCTGAAAGAAATACAACTGTTTAAACGAAAGAAACAATAAAAAGAAACTGAAAAGATAGACGGGAACTTCAAGATCTGCGAACGCCAACCGATCTACCTTGAGTCTCCGATGAACCAGTCTGAGCTGCTACGCCTCTCGATCAGCTGTGACCAATACAAAAATCTGCACAGGAAGTGCAAAGTGCAGTATCAGTACAACCGACCCCATGTACTGGTAAGTGTCGAGTCTAACCTAGACGAAGTAGTGACGAGGCAATGACAAGACACCTACATAACAAACTTGTGCAATTTAACAATATATGTACAAATAAAAACGAAACATGTACTATTGGGAGGGGGAACATGCTGAGAGGAATACGAGATAGAGAACTACAACAGAATTGTAACGTGAATAGCCAATATACTATGAACCAATAAGGATAAGTAAACACAGTAAAGGAAAAATGCACGGCATCAGCCTTCGTGCTTTTATTCTCAACCTCACCATAAAAACAATAGAAACGATACGACATCACCCTTCGTGCATTAACTCTCATAACATGGAATGACATCACCCTTCGTGCATTAACACTCACAATATGGTACGTCATCACCCTTCGTGCATTAACACTCACAATATGACACGATATCACCCTTCGTGCATTAACACTCTCCCTTACCATAATGCAATGAACAAATAACAACAGGGAGATAGAATAACAAGTACAAGCCTTACTTCAACATTTGGTTCCACAATATCAACCTCAACTTTGGAGTCAATACTTAATTATCACCAGAAGATCCGTAAACATGATAAGAACGATCAATTTAACAACACTAGTCTAAAAACGTAGCAATTAGGCATGGGAACACAAGTAGAGTATGTAACAATTAAGACAGGGAAATAGACAATATGAGAAAAACGGGAGAAACAGGGAAATCAGATAAATTGGCGGCGCATAAGTACTCGTCACCTCACATATGCGCCCCTCACATGAATTTCACATAGCAGATGGTCCAAAGGTTCCTAATTCCCTCAAGTCAAGGTTAACCACGACACTTACCTCGCTCCAAAGGCCACTCAATGCTCAATTACCACTTTTCCTCCAGAATCCACCTCAAACCACTCGTTTCTATCCACAAGCGACTCAATAATATCAAATATTGCTAAAGAAATCAATTACAATGCACAAATTTAGATTCCCCAAACTTTCCCCCAAAAAGTCAAAAATCGACCCCGGGTCAAAACCCGAGGTTCAAACCAAAATCCATTCACCCATTTACCCCCGAGCCGGATTATGTAATTAGTTTCAGAATCCGACCCCAAATTCAGGTCTAAATCCCTAATTTGCAAAAACCCCCAATCCTTCTTAAATCCCTAGTTTTCTACCATCAAAGAACAAAGATTAGGGCTAGGAATTTAATGGTGATGTTAGAAATGGAAGACAATGAGTTAAAGGGTACAAACCTATCAATTGATGTTGAGTTTTCTCTTCAAAATCGCACCTAGGCCGAGCTCTAATGGAGAGTTTATGAAAAATGGGTAAAATCCCGTTTTGGTTGTGTTTTAAGGTCCGGGCGTCATGCCTTCTTCGCGTTCGCGAAGGGCCTGCCGCGTTCGCAATGAGCAGCAGCCAAGTGGCTTTCGCGTTCGGGAGTCCTCCTTCGCGTTCGCGAAGGCTACTCCCCTCTGGCCTTCGCGTTCGCGATCCCATGCTCGCGTTCGCGTAAACGAATGACTGACCCCTCCCCCAGGTCCCTAGCTTGCGTGAACAAAATACCAAAATAACGCCTAGAATTACGAATCAGACACCAAATCAAATGAAATTTGTAAGAAAACTTTAAAACTTCTATTTTCACAACCGAACGTCCGAATCACGTCAAATCAACTCCGTTTCTCACTAAATTTGACAGAAAAGGCATAAATATTATAATGGACCTCTATAGGGCTCCTAAACCAAAACACAGACCCGATATCAATAAATCCAAACATTAGTCGATTCTTAAATATCATAAATCTTTCAAACTTTTAATTTTCAACAAAAAATAATAACTCGGGCTAGGGACCTCTAAATTCGATTCCGGGCATACGCCCAAGTCCCAAATTACGATACGGACCCACTGGGACCATCAAAATACAGATCCGGGTCCGTTTGCTCAAAACATTGAACGAAGTCAACTTAAATGAATTTCTAAGGAAAAATTCTTATTTTTATCAGCTTTTAACATATAAGCCTTCTAGAAGAACACCCGGATTGCGCATGCAAATCGAGAAAGGCTGAAATAAGGTTTTTGAGACCTCGAAACACAAAATTAGGTTCTAAAATATAAGATGACCTATCGGGTCATCACATTCTCCACCTCTAAAACAGCCGTTCGTCCTCGAAAGGATATAGAAAAGTACCTGAACTAGTGAAAAGATGTGGATATCTACTCCATATATGTGACTCGGACTCTGAAGTAGCTGCCTCAATGGGCTGACCTCTCCACTGCACTTGAACTGAAGGATAACTCTTAGACCTCAATTGTCGAACCTGCCGGGCTAGAATAGCTACCGACTCCTCCTCGTAAGTCAAATCCTTGTCCAACTGGACAGAGCTAAAATCTAAAACGTGGGACGGATCGCCGTGATACTTCCGAAGCATGGACACGTGGAACACCGGATGAACTGATGATAACCCCGGTGGCAACGCAAGCCTGTAAGCCACCTCTCTCACTCTCTCCAGAATCTCAAAAGGTCCGATATACCTAGGGCTCAACTTGCCCTTCTTTTTGAACTTCATTACACCCTTCATGGGTGGTACCCGAAGCCACACTCTCTCCCCGACCATGAATGCAACATCACGAACTCTGCGGTCGGCATAACTCTTCTACCTGGACTGGGCTCTACGAAGTCGATCCTGAACAATTCTAACCTTATCCAAGGCATCATGTACTAGGTATGTACCCAACAACCGAGACCCTCCTGGCTCGAACCACACAACCGGAGACCGGCACCGCCTACCGTATAATGCCTCATAAGGAGCCATCTGAATGCTCGACTGGTAGCTGTTATTGTAGGAGAACTTTGCAAGGGGCAAGAACTGATCCCACGATCCTCCGAAGTCTACAACACATGCGCAGAGCATATCCTCCAAGATCTAAATAATGCATTCGGACTATCCATCTGTCTGAGGATGAAACACTGTGCTCAACTTAACTCGCGTGCCCAACTCATGCTGTATTGCCCTCCAGAAGTGCGAGGTGAATTGCGTACCTCGATCATAAATGATAGACATGGGCACACCGTGAAGACAGACGATCTCGCGGATGTAAATCTCTGCCAACTACTCCGAAGAATAGGTAATTGCCACAGGAATGAAATGCACTTACTTAGTCAGCCTGTCCACAATGACCCAAACGACATCGAACTTTCTATGAGTCCGTGGGAGTCCAACAATGAAGTCCATAGTGATACGCTCCCGCTTCCACTCAGGAATCTCTATCTGCTGAAGCAAACCACCATGTCTCTGATGCTCATACTTTACTTGTTGAAATTTTAGACACCGAGCTACATAAGCAACTATATCCTTCTTCATCCTCATCCACCAATAATGTTGCTGCAAGTCCTGATACATCTTGGCGGTGCCCAGATGAATAGAATACCGGGAACTATGGGCCTCCTCAAGAATCAACTCACGAAGTCTATCCATATTAGGCACACAAATATGACCCTGCATCCTTAAAACTCCGTCATCTCCAACAGTAACTTGCTTGGCACTACCTTGCCATACTGTGTACCTAAGGACTAACAAATGAGGGTCATCATACTGCCAATCTCTGATACGCTCAAACAAGGATGACCGAGCGACTGTTCAATCTAGAACACGGCTGGGCTCTGAAATATCCAACCTCACAAACTGGATGGCCAAACTCTGAACATATGATGCAAGCGGCCTCTCACCGACTGGAATGAATGCAAGGATGCCCATACTCGTTGCCTTTCTACTCAAGGCGTCAGCCACCACATTGGCCTTCCCGGGGTGGTACAAAATAGTGATATCATAGTCTTCCAATAGCTCCAACCACCTCCTCTGCCTCAAATTGAGATCCTTTTGCTTGAACAAATACTGAAGGCTTCGATGATCCGTGAAGACCTCACATGACATGCCATAAAGATAGTGCCTCCAAAAAAAGCAACTGAATCCAACCAAAACTCGCACTTTGAAAATTTAGCATATAACTGGCTGGCTCTCAGAGTCTGAAGTACAATTTAAAGATGCTGCTCATGCTCATCTCTACTGCGAGAGTAAATCAAGATATCGTCAATAAACACAATCACAAAAGAGTCCAAATAAGGCTCGAACACTCGGTTCATCAAATCCATGAATGTTGCGGGGGCATTTGTCAACCCAAATGACATCACTAGAAACTCATAATGCCCGTACTGAGTCCGAAAAGCTGTCTTAGGGACATCAGAGGCCCTAATCCTCAACTGATGGTAGCCAGATCTCAAATCAATCTTCGAAAACACCTTGGCACCCTGAAGCTGATTAAATAAGTCATCAATCCTCGGCAATGGATACTTGTTCTTGATGGTGACTTTGTTCAACTGCCGATAATCTATGCACATCCTCATCGATCCATCCTTCTTCTTCACGAACAACACAGGTGCACCCCAAAGCGAGACACTAGGTCTAATGAAGCCCTTATCAAGAATATCTTGCAACTGTTCCTTCAATTCTTTCAACTATGGAGGGGCCATACGGTATGGCGGAATAGAGATGGGCTGAGTACCCGGAGCCAAATCAATACCCCGGTAGGTCTACAGGAAATACCTCCGAAAACTCACGAACAACTGGTACTGAATTTATGGAAGGAATCTCCGCACTAGAATCGCGAACTTAAGCCAAATAAGCTAGACACCCCTTCTCGACCATATGCCGAGCCTTCATATAAGAGATAACCCTGCTGGTAGAATGGCCAAGAGTCCCCCTCCACTCTAATCGAGGCAACCCCGGCAAGGCTAAGGTCACCGTTTTAGCGTGATAGTCCAATATAGTGTGATAAGGTGACAACCAATCCATACCAAAGATAACATCAAAATCGACCATATTGAGAAGTAGAAGATCTACACTAGTCTCAAGACTCCCAATGGTGACCAGACACGAACGATAAACATGATCTACAATAATAGCATCTCCCACAGGTGTGGACGCTCAATCAATCGATAAGGATGCCTTTCCCTTGATTTTACGACTCCGAATGCCCCAAATATAGCCAAAAGAAACTACATATCATGAATACAACTACGAGAAACTAATTTAAATAATAAATCTACGACTTTAGCAAAGAATCAAAAATTTGGCCCAAAAGGTCGACCCGGACCCATGTCTCAGAATCGGGTAGAAGTCACAAAATACGAACGCCCACTCGACCACGAGTTCACCCATACCCAAATTACCAAACTCCGACACCAAATCGCCCTCAAACTCTCCAAATTCCTAGCCTCAAACTCCTAAATTCCACCTTAAATACACACTAACTAGGTGGGAAAATCAATGGGGAAACAAGATTATTGAATAAACATGCTCACAAGTGGCTTACCTCAAGAAATCCCTCGAAAATGCTCTCAAGAATCACCAAAACCCGAGCTCAAATGTCCAACAATGATAAAACTTTGAAGCCCTTAAATTAATAGAATCTGCCCAATGGGTTCCGCTTCTGCGGTCCACTTAGCCGCACCTGCGGCACCGCTTTTGTGAAAAACACAACCGCTTCTGCGGTTAACCATTGGAGCTGGGCCTCCGCTTTTGCGGTCTTCGCCCTCGCATTTGCTCAACTACAGGTGCGCACTCTCCGCATTTGCGCGAATCTTCTGACTTCAGCGAGCTCGCTTCTGTGGGGCGATAACCGCATATGCGGGCTCAGCTGGACAGCCCCAATTCTACTTCTGCGGCTCAAAGGCCGCTTCTGCGGTGTCGCACATGTGGCCCAAAATGCGCAGGTGCGATAACAGCAGACACAGCAAAGCTTCAGCTATGTTCCAAGTCCAATTTTTGATCTGTTAACCATCTAGAAACCACCTGAGGCCCCCCGAGACCTTAACCAAACATATCAGCCAGTCCTAAAACATCATACGAACTTAGTTGAGCCTTTAAATCACATCAAACAATTCTAAAAATATGAATTGCACATCGATTCAAGCCTAATGAACTTTAAAGTTTCAAACTCTACATCTGATGCCGAAACCTATCAAATCAAGTCTGGTTGACCTCAAATTTTGCACAAAATTCATAATTTACATTATGGACCTACTCCAACTTCTGAAATCAGAATCGAACCCCAAAATCAAAAAGTCCACTCCCGGTCAAACTTTCCAAAAATTATCCAATTTTTCAACTTTCGCCAATTGAGCTAAAATGACATACGAACCTCGAATTCAACATCCGAACATGCTCCTAACACCAGAATCACCCTCGCTATTGGAACTGTCAAAACTCCATTCTGGAGTCATCTTCACACAATTCAACCTACGACTAATTTCTAGAACTTAAACTTCCATTCTAGGGACTATGTATCCCATTTCACTTCGAAACCAAAGACAAATCCTCCCGGCAAGTTACATAACCAAAAAATGAAGTAGAGGGAGCAATAAATAGGGGTTAGGGGCTACTACTATCAAAACGATCGACCGGGTCGTTACATCCTCCCATATTAAAATAAACGTTCGTCCTCGAACGAGTATAGAGATATACCTGAAGTGGTGAAAATATGAGGATAACTGATGCGCATATCATGCTCGGTCTCCCAAGTCGTCTCCTTGACTGGATGACCCCTCCACTACACCTTCACTGACGCGATGTTCTTCGACCTCAACTTTCGAACCTACCTGTCTAAAATGGCTACTGGCTCCTCAACATAAGATAAATCCTTGTCCAATTGGAATGAGTTGAAGTCTAACACATGAGATGAATCGTCGTGACACTTTCAGAGCATGGAAACATGGAATACTATATGAACCCGCAGAGAGACTAGGTGGTAGTGCAAGTCAGTAAGCCATCTCTCCAACCCTCTCAAGAATCTCAAAAGGCCCAATATACCTAGGGCTCAACTTGCCCTTCTTTCTTAACCTCATAACACCCTTCATGGGCGAAACGTGGAGCAAAACCCGCTCCCCAACCATGAATGCAACGTTGCAAACCTTTCGATCCGTATAATGCTTCTTCCTGGACTGGGCTATACGAAGTCGATCCTGAATCAATTTAACTTTCTCCAAGGCATCCTGAACCAAGTTTGTACCTAATAGCCTAGCCTCGCCAGGCTCGAACCAACCCACTGGAGACCGGCACCGTCTACCATACAAAGCCTCATACGTCACCATCTGAATGCTCGATTGATAACTGTTGTTGTAGGCAAACTCCGCAAGTGGCAAGAACTGATCCCAAGCACCCCCAAAATCAATCCCTCATGCACGAAGCATATCTCCCAATACCTGAATAATGCGTTCGGATTGTCCATCCGTTGGAGGGTGAAATATTATACTTAACTCCACACAAGTACCCAACTCATGTTGTACAGCTCTCAAGAACCATGATGTAAGTTGTGTACCCCGGTTAGAGATGATAGATACTGGTACGTCATGAAGCCTGACAATATCGCGAATGTAAACCTGAGCCAACTGCTCCGAAGAGTAAGTAGTAACCACAGGAATGCAATGAGTTGACTTGGTCAATCTATCCACAATCACCCAAACTGCATCGAACTTCCTCTGAGTCAGTGGGAGCCCAACAATGAAATCCATAGTAAACCTCTCCCATTTCCACTCTGGAATCTCTAACTTATGAAGCAACCCACCCGGTCGTTGATGCTCATACTGCACATGCTGACAATTTAAGCAACGAGCTACATATTCCACTATATCCTTCTTTATCACCAATAGTGCTGCCTTAAATCCTGATACATCTTTGCGGTACCTGGGTGTATGGAGTATCGCGAACTGTGAGCCTCCTAGAGAATCAACTCATGCAAACCATCTATATTAGGCACACATAGCCTGCCCTGCATCCGTAATACACCATCATCTCCAATAGTGACTTCCTTGGCATCACCATGCTGAACCGTGTCATTAAGGACAACTAGATGGGGGTCATCATACTGACGCTCTCTAATACGATCATAAACATAAGACTAAGAAACCACACAAGACAAAACTCGGCTTGGCTCGAGAAACATCCAATCTGACAAACTGGTTGGCCAAGGCCTGAACATCCAAGGCTAAAAGCCTCTCTGCTACTGGTAGATAAGCTAAACTGCCCAAACTCTCCGCCTTGCGACTCAAGGCATCGGCCACCACATTGGCCTTACTGGGATGATAGATAACGGTGATGTCATAATCCTTAAGCAACTCCAACCATCTCAGCTGCCGCAAGTTAAGATCCTTCTGTTTAAACAGATGTTGTAGACTCCGGTGATCGGTGAAAACTTCACAAGGAACACCATACAAATAGTGCCTTCAGATCTTCAAAGCATGGATAGTAGCTGCTAACTCAAGGTCGTGGATAGGATAATTCTTATCATGCACCTTCAACTGTCTAGACGCGTAGTCAATCACCCTACCGTCCTGCATCAACACCATGCCGAGACTAATGCACGACGCATCACAATACATTGTATAGGATCCCGATCCAGTAGGCAACACTAACACTAGGGCTGTAGTCAAAGCAGTCTTGAGCTTTTGAAAGCTCTCCTCACAATCCTCGGTCCACCTAAACGGAGTACCCTTCTGGGTCAATCGGGTCATAGGTGATGCAATAGACGAGAAACCCTCTACAAATCGACGGTAATACCCCACCAAGCCAAGAAAACACCAGATCTCCATAGCTGAGGACGGTCTAGGCCAACTGTGCACTGCTTCAATCTTCTTAGGATCTACCTTGATCCCCTCACTCGATATGAAATGACCCAAAAATGCCCATGAGTCTTGCCAGAATTCACACTTCAAAAATTTTGCATATAACTTCTTCTCTCTCAAGGTCTGAAACACAGTCCTCAGGTGCTGCTCATGATCCTCCCAACTCTGGGAGTACACCAGAATTTCGTTAATAAACACAATGATGAAGGAGTCAAGATAGGGCTAAAATACATTGTTCATTAAGTGCATGAATGTTGCTGGGGCATTGGTCAGCCCAAAAGACATCACAAGGAACTCGTAATGACCATACCGAGTCCTGAAAGCAGTCTTCGGGATATCCTACTCCCGAATCTTCAATTGATGATAGCCTGAACGCAAGTCGATCTTAGAGAACACTTTGGAACCCGGAATCTAATCAAATAAGTCATCAATACATGGCAATGGATATATGTTCTTCACTGTAACCTTATTCAACTGGCGATAATCAATACACATTCATATGGAACCATTCTTCTTCTTTACAAATAAGATAGGAGCACCCCAAGGCGATACACTGGGACTAATGAAGCCCTTATCGAGCAACTCTTGTAAATGTTCCTTTAACTATTTCAACTTTGTTGGGGCTATCCGATAAGGTGGAATAGAAATGGGCTGAGTGCCTGATAACAAATCAATGCCAAAGTCAATATCTCTATCGGGTGGCATGTCCAGAAGATTCGCTGGGAATACATCTGAATAGTCCCTCACTACCGGAACAGACTCAATGGTAAGAGTATCAACTCTAACATCTATCACATGGGCCAGATACGCATCACACCCCTTCTTAACCATTCACTGAGCTTTAAGAAATGAAACAACCATACTAGGAACATGATCCAAGGTATCTCTCCACTCTATTCGTGGTATACCTGGCATAGCCAACATCATCGTCTTGGAATGATAATCAAGGATAGCGTGATAGGGCGACAACTAGTCCATGCCCAAAATAACATAAAAATCCACCATACCAAGCAATAATAAATTGGCTCTGGTCTCAAAACCACTAAGAACAATCAGACACGACCGATATAAATGGTCAACAATAATAGAATCACCCACGGGTGTAGATACATAAACAGGTGAACTCAGAGAATCACGGGATATACCCAAATATAAAGAAAAATAAGATGACACATAGGAATAAGTGGAGCCTGGATCAAATAAGACTGATGCATCTCTATGATAGACCAAAACAGTACCTGTGATAACAAAATATGATGCAACTGCCTTTGTCCTAGCAGGAAGGGCGTAATATCTGGCCTGGCCTCCCCTTCTAGGGTGTCATCTACCTGTCCGACCTCCACCTGTAGCTGGTTGTGCAAGTGGGGTGGTAGCTGGTGTTGTAATCATAGCCTGAGGACTCGGTGGAGCATGTAGTGCTTGAGAAATCTGTGGAGGTGCACCCCTCCTGAATCTGGGGCAATCCCTCACCAAATGACGAGTGTCGCCACACTCAAAACAAGCTCTCGGAGGATGTGGCTACTGGAACTGGCTCAGGCCTGATCGACTAGACTGACCACTGGAAGCACCCCATACAGGATACATACTAGACATTAGTGGTGCATAATAAGGATCCTGGGGTCTAGTAGTGGCCGAAGCACTACTGGCAGCTAGAAGTGCTGAATGAACAGGGTGACCCATATAACCTCTTCCCTAACGAGCTGTAGCTGGGGCACGAGTACCACTGTAAGTGCTAGACTCTCGAGACCTATTGGCCTCTCTCTCCTCTCTATCCCGATTTAACATTCCCTCTAACCTCCTAGCAATCCCCACTACCAGTTGATACGCAATATCCATCTCCAACTCTCGGGCCATGCTCAATCTAATACTGGGGTTGATCCCCTCAATAAACCGACGAACCCGCTCTCGAAAAGTAACAACCAAGGCTGGTATATGCCTAGTCAAATTACTGAATCGGACGACATACTCTGACACGGTAATAGAACCCTGGCGCAACTGCTCAAACTCTACACACCAAGCATATTTGAGACTCTAGGAACATACTCCCTCAAGAACACTGTTGAAAACTGAGTCCAAGTAAGTGAAGCTTCCTCAGCCGGACTATCTAACTCATATGTGCGCCACCACTGATAGGCCACTCCTCTAAGCTGGAATGTAGTGAAAGAAACCCCATTAGTCTTCGCAACACCCATAGTATGGAGGATACAGTGGTACTCCTCAAGAAAACCCGGGGCATCCTCTGACTCCAAGCCACTGAATGTAGGACGGTGGTACTTTTTGTACCTCTCGAGCCTGAGCTGCTCCACCTCAGAAGTTGTTGCCCTAACCTCGGGGTAAACTGGAGCTACCTCATGTATTGCTATGATCTATGGATACTGGTCTACCTAAACCCACTGCTCTGTGGTACTGGTGACGGGAGTCTATGCTCCTCCCCCGGCCTGAAATGTGGCAGGAGCAAGTGGTATCAATCCTGCCTAAGCCAAGGGGCTGAACATGCTTAGAAACTGCGCTAGAGTCTCCTGGAGGGCTAGTGCAGTATCAGGCATCTCAGGTGCCTGCCCTCCAACTGGAACTACTAGAGGCTCATTTGTAGCAGCTCGTGCGGGTGCTCTGGCTGCACCGCGTGGACATCCTCGGCCTCTACCCTGGATCCGGCCCCGGCCTCTCGCGACTCTAGCAGGGGGCGCGAGTGTCTGATCATCCGATCCAACTGTACGTGTCCTCACCATCAGTGAGAGAATTGAAAGACAAAAGTTTAGAGTCCAAAGTCAAAATCTTGCACGATAAGGAATCAAAGAAAGTGAAACTTTTCCTAACAGTTCCATAGCCTACAGAAGATAAGTACAGACATCTCTGTACCGATCCGCGAGACTCTACTAAACCTGCTTGTGATTCATAAAACCTATGAACCTAGAGCTCTGATACCAACATGTTACGACCCCATTTTCCCCTCCGTAGGACGTCGTGATGTCACCTAGTCTCTAAGACTAGGTAAGCCTAACAATTTACGGAATCAATGAATAATAAACTGAACTCCAATCTCAATATATGATATATGAATATAAAACTTCCATTCAATAATTACAACTCCCAAAACCCGGTGGAAATAAGTCACAAGCTTCCAAGAGCAAATACTAGGTGTCTCTATACATCAGAGTCTAAAGAAAATAAGGAAAAACAACATAGTAAGTATATAGGGGGACTACGAGGTCTGCGGTCGTTGGCAGATGTACCTTGAAGTCTCCACGTGCGGTCCAACTCACTAGTATCTGGTCTGGTGGGAAGAACCTGGATCTGCACAAAAAGATGTGCAGAAGTGTAGTATGAGTACACCACAACGGTACCCAGTAAGTGCCAAGCCTAACCTCGGTAGAGTAGTGACGTGGTCAGGTCAGGGCCCTACTGGTTTAAAAGAAAAGTAAGGCAGAAGATATAATAATATTTTGAAATGAATGAGAATTTAAACAATAAGAAGTTTCAAAAAAATATCAGCACAATAAATAGAAGTAAACAGCATGGGCACTCCCGAGGTACCGCCTCGTAGTTCCAGATGTAAATATGCATGACAGGGAGGATCTACCGAGTAACCGCCTTGTAGTCCCAAAGTAAATATGCAGTGCGGAGGGATCTCCTGAGTAAATGCCTCGTAGTCCCAAAGTAAATATGCAGTACAGGGGGATCCCCAAAGTAAATGCCTCATAGTCCCAAAGTAAATATGCACTACAGGGGGATCTCCCGAGGAACCGCCTCGTAGTCCCAAAGTAAATATGCAGTACAGGGGGATCCCCAAAGTAAATGCCTCATAGTCCCAAAGTAAATATGCACTACAGGGGGATCTCCCGAGGAACCGCCTCGTAGTCCCAAAGTAAATATGCAGTAGATAACCGAAGGAACAATAAATTTATGGCAAGAAAACTTACAGTTAAATTTTTAATTTAAATCAAGGGAAGCAGCTAATTCAAATAATCATGTTGCACAAATTTACAAGTAAGGGTTAAGGCACGTAGACATGCGATACTAGGCTAAACATGATCACTACATATGCTAAGATAACACAATTAAGGAATTTAATAGAAGACAACTCAGCAAGAACCGAAATTCCCACAATTAGCCCGTGTACGCACTCGTCACCTCGCGTACACAGCGCTCACATATCACAAAGTGTTACGACAGTACCAAATCCTAAGGAGATTTCCCCCACACAAAGTTAGACAAGTCACTTACCTCAGATCTCGCTCAATCAATCGATAAGGATGCCTTTCCCTCAATTTTACGACTCAGAATAGCCCAAATATAGCCAAAAGCAATTACATATCTTGAATACAACTACGAAAAACTAATTTAAATAATAAATCTACGACTTTACAACGAATCACAAATTCGGCCCAAAAAGTAGACCCGGGCCCATATCTCAGAATCGGGTTAAAGTCACAAAATACGAACTCCCACTCGACTACGAGTTCACCCATACCCAAATTACAAAAATCCGACACCAAATCGTCACTCAATTCCTCAAATCAAACTCTCCAAATACCTAGCCTCAAACTCCCAAATTCCACCTTAAATACACACTAACTAGGTGGAAAACTCAATGGGGAAACAAGCTTAATGAATAAAAATGCTCACAAGTGGCTTACCTAAAGAAATCCCTTGAAAATGCTCTCAAGAATCGCCAAAACCCGACCTCAAATGTCCAACAATGATAAAACTCCCGAGCCCTTGAATTAATAGAATCTGCCCAGGGGTTCCGCTTCTGCGGTCCACTTAGCCTCACCTGCGGCACCACTTTTGCAGAAAACAAAACTGCTTCTGTGGTTAACCACTGGATCTGGGTGTCATGCCCCAAAACCGAGGAGCGCGACCGGCGCTCAACCGAGTGAACCCGACCGAGCAAGCCTGTTAGATTTCATTCTACCCAAACTCATCCATGAATAGAGATAGTACATATTATCAATAATTAGACGAAAATGTATGCATGTCTACATTACAAATTCATTTCCAATTGTTTCATCATTTTTAAAGTCTCAAATGGACAAGTAATACATCAACAACATAACATAGTTTGTCTTTCCCAGTACCAATACACAACCCACACTGTTACAACCCATGTTTTCGTACGTACGAGTCGTCACAAGTCAATTGATGTAAGCTCAGAAAT
>AWOL01S0089316.1:765-11070 GCA_000715115.1 Nicotiana otophora | reverse complement strand
CGGACCTCCCGTAAGGCGAGGACAATGTCTTCTGGTGTGGCCAAACTCTCCACACTCATAGCAACTCCCAGGTGCTGGTGCTGGGGAATGAAGGGAGCCCCGAGAACCGGGATAACTGGTAGAAGGACCTGGCCTAGACGAGCCCTGACCTGATGGAGCACGGGAAGAACTCTGAGCTGGGAGGGCACTGAGATATGAATGACCCTGCTGATAACTGTGTGAACCATGGCCAGATGATGCACCACGGTGAACTGGGTGAGCTGTTTGAGCATGTCTGAAAGGACGACCCCTACCGTGGTGGAACTATCCCCCAGAAAGAACACCGCTAAATCCACGAGGCCTCTTGGCCTCTCTCTCAACCCTCTCCTAGCTGGGAACCATCTCAATCTGACGAGCAATGTCGACAACCTCATCAAACATAGCACTAGACACTCTCTCTCTCTAGTCATAAGCAATCGCAGCTGAAAAGTGAGGCCATCTATGAACCTCCTGATCCTCTCTCTGTCTGTGGGAACCAACCAGATAGCATGACGGGCCAACTCAGAAAATCTCATCTCATACTGCATCATGGACATATCACCCTGACGAAGCTGCTCGAACTGCCTGCGCAGCTCCTCTCTGTGAGACTAAGGCACGAACTTCTCCGGGAAAAGAATGGAGATCTGCTGCCATGTAAGGGGTGTTGCGCCGACCAGACTACGCCTCTCGTAAGCCTCCCACCAACTGAATGCAGCCCCTGAGAACTGAAAGGTAGTGAACGAGACCCAACTGGTCTCCAGAAGACCTACCGTACGGAGTATCCTCTAACACCTGTCCAAGAAACCCTGTGCATCCTCTCCCTCTGCACCACTGAAAGATGGAGGCCGGAGCCTCCCAAACCTCTCCAATCTACGCTGCTCATCGTCAGGCATAGCAAGAAAAACATAATCTTGAGCAGTGGCAACCGGCTGGGCTGGTGGTGCCCCGGTGTCTGGAATCCCTGTACCACCTGCTCTGGTGTACGGGCAGCGGGAGTCTGAGCGCCTCCCCCGGCCTAAGAAGTGGCTCATGCGGCCAGAATAGAGACCGCCTGAGCAAGACTGGTACACGCGGTCAGAATCTGAGCTAAGGCCTCCTGAAGTCCTGGAATCACAATGGGCATGGGTGGTGCCTGAGCTGGTCCCACAGACTCGTCCACAACTGGAGCCTGCTCCTTAACTGGGGCAACTGGTGAGTCTGCAGGTACTGCGTTGCTGTACGGGCTGCACCTCTACCCCTACCGCGACCTCGGCCTCTCGCAGCCCTGGCTGATGGTATTGGTGGCTGTCCATCCTGCCCCGTAGTACGCGTCCTCACCATCTGTGAGAGAATTAGAACAACAAAAATTTAGTCACCAGAATCAACAGATTCGCACGACAAGAATTCAAGAGTGTGAAGTTTTTCCTAAGGGTTCGGCAGCCTCACGAATATAGGTATAGACGTCTCCGTACCGATCCGCAAGACTCTACTAAATCGGCTCATGGCTCATGAGACCTATGTAACCTAGGCTCTGATACAAACTTGTCACGACCCAAAACCTAACCCGTCGTGATGGTGCCTATCGTGATACTAGGCAAGCCGGCATCTCCAGAATACTTCCAACATTTAACAGAAATGAATTAATATATTTAAAATAACCGGAGTCTTTCATAAAACAAAGAACGGGGTAAAACCCAAAGCATAAGTGCGGAAAAATAGCCCGACATTGGGATGTCACTGAGTCATGAGCATCTAGATATCCAGTCTAATACAAATTGTGTCTAAGTATCAATACAGAAAAGAAAGAAAACATAGAAGGAGAGACAAGGTCTGCGGACGCCGGCAGCTACCTCGTAGTCTCCGGTACTCGATCGCGCACGAACTCAATGACCTCCGTCATCAAACACACCTGGATCTACACATGAAGTTCATGGTGTAGCATGAGTATAACCAACTCAGCAAGTAACATAAATAAATAAGGAACTGAGAAGGTAGTGACGAGCTATACAAATACAGTTCATTTTCAATAATTCCAGCAAAGAATAGACATTCCTTCAAATCCGGCAGTTCAAATCAAACCATACAGATAGCAACTAAGTGCATCAACAAATGAAAAGGCAAGTACAGCCTCTCAGGGAAACAGTCACTTAACTCGTCACAACAGCTCAGTCACTCGGCTCTCAGCCCTCAGTACTCACACTCAAAAGGTACCTGCGCTCACTGGGGGTGTGCAGACTCTGGAGGGGCTCTTTCAGCCCAAACGCTATATCGATGTGGCGTGCAGACCGATCCCATAATATATAAATAGCCATAAGGCTCGTTGCGGCTTGCAACCCGATCCATTTATATATATACAACCCTAATGCTCGTTGCGGTGTGCAACCCGATCCATATACATACATCCCTCAGGCTCGTTGCGGCATGCAACCTGATCTATATACATACCTATATCTCATAGCTCGGCACTCAGGCCCTAACTCAGTCACCAACCTCTCCTGTCTCTCGGGCTCTCAGAAATCATAAGGATCAGCCCAAACAAAATAACATAGTGTATCAACAAGAATCAAGAAGAGACTGAGATATGATGCGTAAGTAAAACCATAACTGAGTACAAGATAGTAATTAGCAAATAATTCGACAAGTACGCGACCTATGCGGGTCCCAACAGTACTATCACATAGCCTAAGCATGATTTCTAATATGATTTGCAGTCAAATCTTTATAACATAGAGGGAACAAGTAATTAACAATAGTCTATTCGACTTTATAGTCTCACGTGACGGACCAAGTCACAATCCCCCACGATGCACACCCACACGCCCGTCATCTAGAATGTGCGTCACCTCCAAAATAGTCACATAATACCAAAATCTGGGATTTCATACCCTCAGGATCAGATTTAAAACTGTTACTTACCTCAAACCGCGTAAAATCCTACTCCGCAATGCCTTTGCCCCTCGAATCAATCTCCAAACGCCCCGAATCTAGCCACAAGCAGTACGATATAATTAATATAGTCTAAGAGAATCAATTCCACCAGAAAAACACGAAATTATAAACCAAAATCCGAAATAGGCTCAAATCGGCTCCCGGGCCCACGTCTCAAAATCAGACAAAAGTCACAAAATGTGAACACCCATTCACTTACGAGTCCAACCATCTAAGAATTACTCGAATCCATCCTCAAATTACCTTCCAAAACTCGAAATTTTAGCGTTTGAAGTTTTTACCTTTTTTCCCAAATTTACAACTCAAATCCCTAATTAGATGATGGAAATAACAATAGATTCATGAAATATAGCCCTATCCGAGTTAGAATTACTTACCCCAACAATCTTCTTCAAGAAACGTCGAAAAATCATCTCACACCGAGCTCTCAAAGTCACAAAATCGAAATGGGAATCAAACCCTCGAAATTCCATTTTTTGCCCAGTTCTTCCGCATCTGCGGACACACTGTCGCACCTGCGGAATTCCCTCGCAGGTGCGGAAATGACTTAAGGGACTGGGTCTGCATCTGCGAGCAAGTGCTCGCACTTGCGTATGCGCACCTACGGACAAATGTCCGCTTCTGCAATCTTCCCCTCCATCTCACTCTCCGCATCTGTCTCGCACCTGCGACCCCTGGCCATCTCCTCCATTTTCGCTTTTGCACTCCTTCACCCGCACGTGCGAGTACGCACATGCGATCTACCCACCGCAGGTGCAAAACCACCAGATATCAAAAAACTTCAGCCATTTGCCTAAGTCCAAATTTAACCCGTTAGGCATCCGAAATAATCCCGAGGCCCCCGAGACCTCAACCAAATATGCCAACAAGTCCTAAAATGCCATGCGAACTTAGTCGAGCCCTCAAAACACGTCAAACAACAACAAAAACACGAATCACCCTCCAATCCAAATTTAATGAACTTCGAAAATTTTAAATTCTACAAACGATGCCGAATCATACCAAACCACGTCCGATTGACCTTAAATTTTGCACACAAGTCATATTTAACATTACGGACCTACTCCAACTTCCGGAATCGGAATCCGACCCCGATATCAAAAAGTCAACCCCCGGTCAAATTTTCCAAAAAATCGACTTTGCCATTTCATGCCTCAAATTCGCAGTTCGGACATGCTCCTAAGTCGAAAATCACCCAACAGAGCTAACGGAACCGACGAAACTCCATTCCGGAGTCGTCTTCATACAATTCCGACTATGGTCAAAATCCTAAGGCTTAAACTTCCGCTTTAGGGATTAAGTGTCCAAAAACACTCTGAACCAAAAACAAGACCTCCTGACAAGTCACATAAGCAGAAACAGATACGGAGAAAGCAGTAAATAGGGGATCGGGACTAATACACTTAAAACGACCGGCCGGATCGTTACAATCATCATCAGAAGGGATTTGAGGAAGTTTTTGGATTATTTGGCTTCACTACTAAGCTTAGCAGTGCTGGTTTGATTTACAAGGTACACAGCAAAATCTTAGCAAATTATAATTTATTTCAAACACCTTGCTGATTAGTTTTCAATTTTTATTTCTTTTATATATATATATATATATATATATATCCAATGTTGCACTTCTAGCATTTTGGAAAAGAGATCATTGCAAAAGAAGCTCAACTTGACAAAGAACATCCAGATGTGCAGAGGTTGTACTTAGCAGTTTGCAAAAACTTCATAGAGGTATCAACCAGTATTTCATGTTTAACATTTTATAATCCAATATTCTGTAGTACTTATTCCAAATTTTAGTTGCATCTACTAACAGAGGGGAATTCGCGATTTAGTTCCAATGGTTCAGAATGAGTGTGATCTTATTATATGTATACGTTTCAAATCTTCTTGTAGCTGTATATATAGTTCGATCCGCGTGCACTAAATGAACTAATGTATTTAACAGGCAGTGGATGCACATGACAATGGAATTAATCAGTGTGACACAGACCAGAACCCAAAATATGTAATAAACACACAATTGCCTTCAAGAGTTTCAAGATTCAACTTGGATTGGAATGACAGTGATCAGTCCCCTCAAAAGGAGAATCAAGGCTTTGAACGTGCTATGAAATTGGCTGGTTCTGAGTTTCTAGAAGTTAGTTTCTCATATTTACTATTTTCCATTACTTATAATATATTCTTTGGTCTATTGAAGAAACGTGTTTTGCTAATTAGGTTCTGTTTTAACTTTTTGGTTTCATAACTAGAGTATTCATTACCACGCAAAATCATGGTTACCAGCAAGGTCAATTGTCAAGGACGCTCTTCTAAAAAGAAAGGGTGTCGACCCAAGTGGAGAAATTGTGATTTTAGCAAGAACTTGTCCAGTTAGTTCCATTTCACACTATTTCATTTCCTTTACCAAAAATTCTACTCCAAGTTTTATAAATACTTCTCTAGCAACAAAATGGACTCCATCACAATTTTACTTATATATGTTTCTTAACGCCCGTTTACCTTGTGTTGCAGTGGAAGTCTCACTTATATGAGCTTGAGGAGGAGTTGAAGATTGATTCAACACTTAAATATGTTCTGTTTCAAGCATTTCTCATCCTATTCTTTTTTTTCCCTGAATAGCAAAGTGTTTTACTAATATTTTGATTTTACCGTCCACTATACTTTTTGGTTATTTATACTTTTGCCTAAGTTAGTAAATGGTTTTGTATTTGCCTTGAAGCTAGCGAAGCTCCATCTTGAAGTATAACATAGGATAACTTTAAACCATAGTAAAAAGTAGAGGTGTATATTTGAAAATTTTTCGGAATATTTTGACACGTGGGAATTTAGTCAATCTATGCTGGAATTCCTTTAGAGTCAGCGACAAATACGAGACCATATGCTAACGATAAGGATAGAAAAAGCTTCGTAGTATAACGGAGGGTAATAAAATATTTCATGTAGTAAAGGGTAAATTGTACTATTTTTATTTTTTGGTTATTTCCTATACTATACACTCCACGAGTGAATGTGGATTCGGTAGTTTCAAATAAATATTGGAATCAAATGTATACTTCTTTTGTAGGACCAAAGAAGTAAGGATTGGGATGTTCAGGCAGTAGCAATAGCACCATCTGTTTTTAAATGAATTAATCGTCTTGGAATTTTTTACACTTCTTTCAACTAAGAATATAATTTGCCTCAAGTAACTCTTGCTAAACTATCTCATGTAAACTACGTATTGGCTGGTTTATATGGCTATGTTGTTTCCTGTCTTATTAATGTTACTGGAATGTTGTTTCAGTTGTAACTTTACATCTAGTATAACTATCTTGTGATTTGGATAATCACAATCATCACTTAAAATTTCACAAATGGTCAATTCAGTAGCCAAATATGAAAGTATGATTTTTTATTAAGATTAAATAATAATATATAAATAACATAGTTAAGATATCAGTTCAACGACCAAAAAATAGATGAGAAGATTTGGTAATTGACTTAAATTAGCAAACTTCAGTAAATTAAAGTTGCACACAACAAAACATTTTTGACGAAACAAAGAATATATAGAAGAAAATGAAAGTTTTTTGTTAGATGGGGCGGGTTGAAAACAAAAAATTTTACAATGCGGTGCGAGGTGGTGTGGGTTGAAGTTTTGTGGGTTGAATCTAAACCCGCCCCGCAACCGCCCGCCCCGCCCCACTGACAAATAGCATTTTTCACACACAAATGCCATTTATTAACTAACAAGTTTCAAAGCATGGGGGTACGGCAGAGCACAAATTAAGGAAGAAGTCAGTTAGGAAAACAATATCACTCCTAAACCCAAACAACATAAAAGTGAGAATTGGACCGCTAATTTACTCCATCTAAACCTCTACCTACTTGCCGAAACAAAAGACATATCTTATGTTTATTGTGGTGCTTAGACATTGATACCTCTGCCTACTTCACTGCAAGATTAAATTCTGGATGCACTTCTGACCAACATCGGCAATGGTGGTCAACCTTACCCTGCATGTGGAATAAATAATTCTCGCACTACATGTGGACTAGACAATTTTGCCCCCATCTCTTTCTCTATTTCTGTATCCGTCTAGGGTTTTAAAATTACAATAAGGCATTCAAGAACTTCTGCCACATAAAATTCTTCTTTTATTAAGCTCAGTAAATATGATCAACATTTACCATTTTAGAAATTTATTTTCAAGTCAAATATATTTTTAAATAATATTTATGTTAATTTTTATTACGATTTAATATTCAATCACATTCATATCTATATTATTATAAAAGCACGAATATTAAAACGATACATGTTGAACGACTAAAATATCCCCGAGATATTAATAGACTCTTATACCCTTTAGAGCTAAATTTTCTTTCATACAAATAATTTTGTATTGGATAAAATTGTAAAATTTAAAATTGAGAACTTTGCTTTGAAGAATCAGCGTTCACGAAGGACACTTCTTGTCGAATCTCTCTCGATTTTAATAAGAATTTGTTGCATGTCTGCTATTCCGATTTGTTTTGTATCTCATTTTTAATAGGAATCCATTGCATATTTACTTCCTACCAAGAGGTTGTGAGTTCTTCACTTTATTTTCAATAGGAATCCTTTAAGTTTTTAATATTTAAGACTTTTAAATAATTAAATTTCTTAGAATTCCTAATATTTTAAACTTAAGGTTTTGTTTGTAGAAATTCTTCTCTCATCCGAATACTTTAAAAATAGAATTCTTATTAGCTAAAATTATACTTTGTTTATTAAATATTTTTTTATTTGAAAACTATGTTGAAACTCATAACTTTTAACACTTTAAAATTAATTAAGATTTATATTCATTGATCAGGGCATACGCACAACACGGGTAAAAAATAATTAGTACTCCTTAGTAGTCAAAGGAAAAGGTAGAACAAATAGAATCGGACAGTAAAATACTAAATGCAGAATTTAATGATAATAAAATAATTCGATTATTAAGGAATTCCGCTAGGAGCAAGGAACTCCAAAGTCTAAAAGAATGGGGAATATCTTGGGGGCAAAAAGAATGCGGAACACATTACTATAAAAAGAGAAAGAACAGGTAACTCACTCCATCGAAACATCTGCCTAATTGCAGAAAAAAGAGACGTACAGAGCCGTAGTTTTGTATCCGACACTGCTATGGCCGCCACCGGAGATAATGATTGTCGGTCTTTCCCTGAAGATTTGGCAATGGAGATTCTACTCAGGTTGCGGGTGGAGTCCTTGTTGAGATTCAAGTGCGTCTGCAAGAACTGGTACGAGATTATCAAGAGCCGTAGCTTTATCATAGAACACATGAATTGGAGCGGCAAGAACAAGCCCCCCAAAATCCTGATTTATGATCATAGTGCCCCAGATGATTCCCCTCCCATCACTTTGATTTCGATTTCAGATGCTGCAGTTGTACATGAAAATCCGGATTATCTCCAGAGGTTCAGAGGTATGACATACTTTTTAGGTTCTGTGGATGGCTTGTTTTTATTGGAGAGAGTAATTGATGGCAGCATATTCAACATCTCCTTGGCTCTATGGAATCCTGCCACCCGGGAGGTGAGGCCCCTTCCTTCACCCGAGTTCAAGCTTCAACCATCTTTCAGACAAAGAGGCTGTAATTTTGGGTTCGGATGAGACCCAACAACAGATGACTATAAGGTGGTTTGGTTTCGGTCTTTCTGGGATAACATCAGAAATCGTAGGGTCCCTCAAGCATATGCAGCCGTCTATTCCTGTTCGAGGGACTCATGGAGAATGCTTCAACCTGAAAATCATGATATCTTCATATATAAATACTGTATAGAAGCCCTTGGTACTGCTTACCTGAATGGAGCTTATTACTGGCTGCTAAAAGGGGAAAGATGTAAGTGTAGCATTCTTTCCTTTGACTTTGGCAAAGAGGTGTTTGTAGAGATTGGAGGGCCAAATGCTCCGCGTCCTTTCAATCATTGGAGGCTGAATTTGACATTACTTGATGACTCCATTGCCCTCTTGAACAGTGTTGATGGATTTTTTAATCATTTATGGGTAATGATCCAATCAGGGGTTTGGAACAAACTTCTTACCTTTCAATGCTTTTCAAAGTTTTAAGTGTTGGAATCCATACACTGTTATTTTTGCAACTAAACATTCTAGCCTAGTCTCTTATGATGTTAGGACCCATGAGATGAGGTATCTTGGATTTCGTCATCCGGGCGTGTGGACAAATTACACGGAGGGTGATTGTTCCGTTCATTATTATAAGAAGAGCTTAGTAACAATTAAACGAGGGAATGGAGAACTGGAGCATTGCAGTACTTTAACTGACATATTTGACTCCTGGATTGTGCTCTAAACAAGAGCTGATAATATGTTACAAGCTCAGTGTCTAGAACAGACTATGTCTGAATTTTAGAACTCATTAAATAAGTTCACGAAATCCCATACTCTGTGTATCCCTTGCCCCTTTCTTTACCTTCAAAGTCGAGGCACTCGTTTCTTGGACTTACATCAGTGCTCAAGCACTCGCTTCACATTGTGCTGATTGTCGTCAGTGTGCGCATAAAGTATGTAATTGATCTTTTAAGCTTGCAAAAGTACTTGAGCAGATAATATGTGACAACACGTTTTATAATTTATACTGTAGATGATAGTGTTTGGTTACGTGCACCAATTCATTTGACTTGCTAATTGGAATTTCTTAGATTCATATGTCATGGATAGTGTGGTCTTGACTTTCGATCCAATGATTGTGGACGTTGATATGAATAGAGATGTCTTGACTTTTTATGTTGTGGAGAGGACAAGCATTGTAAAGATACAATATGTTGTATTCCATTCTATCATAGGCTAAAATACTGTGTTGTCAATGCATCAGGAATTTTTGTGAAACAGAGCTTGGTTGAAACGGAATGAGAGCTTTTTGTAATTGAGCATTAAGAATTTTCAGTGGCTGTAAAGAACATCGTTATTCGTTCTCTTATTTATTCATATGGAAACAATTAATTACTTTGTTATCTGGGATTTTTCAAGCGAATGGTATTGTATATGGTTAAAACCGGTCCTCGATCATGAAGATCGATCGAGGATGCCATCTCAGCCAAGGGGTATCTTCATGGAGAGCCCGAACGAATTCCGAGATAAGGGGCATCGAGCGTCGGGGCGCCCAAATCGACCGAGGCAACATCGGCTGACATAGGTCCCGAACATCGATGCCCGAAAGTGATCTCCAAACTCGAAACCAAGGCCGAGGTTCCGACCCGACACTGAGCTCGAGTCAGTATCGAGCTCACAGACAAAAGCTGTTACAACCGCACCAAAGGAGAGAATCTTGGCGGAAATTAAGGAGGAGACACACCATCATGGGTCCT
>AWOL01S0089297.1:0-17815 GCA_000715115.1 Nicotiana otophora | reverse complement strand
ATTTCCCATTCACCCTCATTTTAAGAATATTACATCTTAAAACATTAAAACCTCAACAATTACTAGTGTATGTATATGGATATGTGTAGGTTCAATTGTAGATTTGTTTGTTTCAAATGTCTATATTATGTATCTCAGGAGCTATCATGTTCATTTTCTCTTTGAACATGGTGCTTGTTTGCTTGCCCTATTTCAAACAAGTCTACTTTGATAGTGTTCTACTTTATTAATCTTTTCTTTTTGTTATCAGAAAAGTAAGCTACAAACTGGAATATTTCTCAGAGTTTGTTGCTTCGATCAACATGAAGTGAAGTTTGCAGTTCAATCAGATGAATTTGTGATTCAACCATTTTCTGTTTCGGTATGTCAGCCTTATCTTTGTTTTATATGCTATATAAAATATGATTCTTGCGGTTGCTGTCAAGAGAGTAAGTTGCTCTGGCTACAACTATGATGCTGTGCAGTGAATTTTTGTTGCAAGTTTGCTATAAGTGATGCTTCATTGGTTTAATACCTTATGCAACATAAAAGTTTCAATATTTTTCCCTTATAGGAAGTACAAGTTCATTGTATATGATGAGTTGCTTTGAAGCTTTACCATATTCTTAGTAGGTGAATGTTGCAGTAAGATATGCACTCTCAAGTCTTTGAAAAAACTACTGGTAGAGAGCGCTTCCCCTTAATGGGCCCTACATGAGACGAATTCGGATCAGTCGGGTGCTCCAAAGCAGGTACCGGGCATCGGGGGGAAAAAAGCGACGTCTTCATTCTCTCTGTTGTAGCAGCTTTTCTGCTTAGTTAGGTTTATTTGTATGTCAGCATGCAGCTTCTTCAATATAAAAAGTTGAAGTTTGTCAGTGGTCAAGATTTTCAACTGGTTTATTGTCGGTGGCTCCTAATCTTCTTGCCTTAGTATGAACTAAGTGGCGAAAGCAAAATGCCAAAATCCATGAGAAATATTTAGTCATGGCCCATTCTTTAATAATGATAAGTATGTTTATGATGAAATGCTCCAACTTACCATTTTTGGACAAAGACACATTAATTAGAGATACTGAAAGAAGCAAATGGATATTTGCACTGTAAGCTCTGGTGGACAAAATAGTCGAGTTGGGTGCAAACTAACCTAGATATCACCATCATAAAAAAAGATCAGTTGTCTTGAGCCTCCCATCGGAGGCAAAAAGGAGTAGGTGATTGGTTACTTCTTATCTACTTAAGTCTCGGTGGACAAAGTTACATAATACTTGTGCTGGTGGAAAGTAATAAATACCTGATGAAATAATCGAGTCAGGCGCACACTGATCCAAACATCACCGTCATAAAAAAAGATCAGTTGTCTTGAGCTAAAAAAAAGTTTCGTACTATTGCAGACACTGTTGGTAAGTGATTTGGTTTGCCAGAAAAAATACATTGTCTACCGACATTGTAATTTGCTAAAATCAGTTCAATTAAGACATTCAACAATTTACCTCTTGAAGCCATTGAATGGGCCATAGCATTTATCACCTGCGCCAGTACTCGATTCTACATATAGATATATTGGTGCATTTGTTTGGCCTGCAAAATTTTAGGGCCAAAAAATAGGAACTCAGGACGATTCCCAGATTTTTATATGCTATAGTCCACGCCATCTGCATGCATCCGGACAATCGACCTCAAATCTCCTAAAATTTTGCAGGTCCATAAAACAATGACCTAACGAACAATAGTCATTGCTCTGGCATGGTCATTCCTCGTTTTTTGGCATTTTAGGGTAAAAAACAAGAATTCAAGACGATTCCCAGATTTTCGTGTGCTATTATCGTCCATGCTATCTGCACGCATCCGGGCGACCGGCCTCGAATCGTCTAAAAATTTTCAGGCCCATCAAAATTAACCTAACGAATAATAGTCATCGCTCCGGCATGATTGCTCCTCATTTTTGATGTTTTATGGCTATAATACAGGAATTCAGGACGATTCCCAGATTTTCCTGCGTTATAGTCCACGTGCCATCAGCATGTATCCGGACGACCGGTCCCGAATCGCCTAAAATTTTGTGGGCCCATAAAAACAACCTATTGAAAAATAGTCATCGCACTGACATGACTGTTCCTCATTTTTGGTGTAAAACACGAATTCAGGACGATTTCCATATTTTCGTGATCTACATGCATTCGGCGACCGTCCCTGAATCTCCTAAAATTTTGTGGGCCAATAAAAGACGACCTAACGAACAATAGTCATCACTCCGGCATGATCATTCCTCGTATTTTGGCGTTGTATGGCCAAAAACAAAAAGGAACTCTAGACAATTTCCAAATTTTCGTGTGCTATAGTCCACTCTATTTGCATGCATCTGGACGACCGGCCCCGTATCGCCTAAAATTGTACGGGCCCATCAGAAATGACCTAACGAACAATAGTCATCGCTCCGGCATGACCATTTCTCATTTTTTGGCGTTAACGCCAAAAAATAGAAATTCAGGATGATTCTTAGATTTTCGCGTGTCCACGCCATCAGCATGCATCCGGACGACCGGCCCCGAATCGTCTAAAATTTTACGGGCCCATAGAAACGACCTAACGAACAATAGTCATCGATCCGGCATGACCATTCCTTGTTTGTTGCTGTTTAGGGCAAAAAAAACAGGAATTCAGGACGATTCTCAAATTTTCGTGACCGACCCTAGATCTACTACAATTTTGCGGGCCAATAAAAAATGACTTAACGAACAATAGTCAATTTTCTAGCATGGTCGTTCCTCATTTTTTGGTGTTTCAAGGCCATAAAACGGGAATTTAGAACGATTTCCAGATTTTTGTGTACTATAGTCCACACCATTTGCATGCATCCGGGAGACCGGCCCCGAATTTCCTAAAATTTAGCAGGCCCATAAAAAATGACCTAACGAAAAATAGTCATCGCTCTAGCATGACCGTTCCTCATTTTTTGGCGTTTTAGGACAAAAAAACAAGAATCCAAAACGATTCCTAGATTTTCATGTGCCTTAGTCGAGGCCATCTGCATGAATCCGGGCGAACAACCTTGAATCATCTAAAATTTTACGGGGTAATACAAAAAATGACCTAGCGAACAATTGTAATCGCTACGGCATGATCGTTCCTTATTTTTGGCATTTTAGGGCCATAAAACAGGAATTCAGGATGATTCTCAGATTTTTGTGTGTTATAGTCCAAGCCATCTCCATGCATTCAGGCGACCGACTCCGGGCTTCCTAAAATTTTGAGGGTCTATAAAAACGACCGAAGGAATAATAGTCATTGTCTCACCATGACCGTTCCTCGTTTTTAGCATTTTAGGGCCATAAAATTAAAATTTTGCCCGATTCTCAGATTTTCTTGTGCTATAGCCAAGCCATCTGCATGGGTCCAGGCGGCCACATCCGAATCGCCTACAATTTTGGCGGCATATCAAAAACGACCTAAGGAACAATATTCATTGCCACGCCATAATCATTCCTCGTTTTTTCACATTTTAGGGCCATAAAACCCGAATTCCATCCGATTCCCAGATTTTCGTGTGCTATAGCTCATGTCATCTGCATGGATCCGGGTTGCCGGACCTGGATCGCCTAAAATTTTGTCGGCACATAAAAAATGACCTATGGAACAATACTCATCCCCTCGCCATGATAATTACTCGTTTTTTGTCATTTTAAGGCCATGAAATTGAAATTCCGCCTAATTCCAAGATTTTCGTGTGATATATCTCACGTCATCTACATGGGTCCGGGCGGCCAGACCCCCTCGATCTGGATCGCCTAAAATTTTGCCGGCCCATCAAAAACTACCTAAGGAACAAAAGTTATCGCCTCTCCATGACTGTTCCTCATTTTTTGGCGTTTTAGGGCCATAAAACTGAAAATTCGTCCACATGCATGGTTCCGGGCAGCCGGACCAGGATCGCCTAAAATTTTACCGTCCCATCAAAAATGACCTATGAAACAATAGTCATCGCTTTGCCATGACCGTTTTTCGTTTTTTGGCGTTTTAGGGCCATAAAACTAGAATTCTTCCCGATTTCCAAATTTTTGTATGCCTACTCACGCCATCTATACGGGTTCGGGAGGCCGAACCCGGATTGCCTAAAATTTTACCGGCCCATAAAAATGACCTAAGGAAATATATTCTTCCCCTCGCCATGATTGTTCCTCATTTTTGGCATTTAAGGGGTATAAAACTAGAATTCCGCCTGATTCACAAATTTTCGTATGGTATAGCCCACACCAATAGCATGGGTCGGGGCGGTCGGACCCGGATCGCCTAATATTTTGCCGGCTCATAAAAAACGACCTAAGGAACATAGTCATCACATTGTCAAGACCGTTCCTCGTTTTTTAGCGTTTTAGGATCATGAAACTTGAATTCTGCCAGATTCTTAGATTTTTCTGTGCTATAGCCCACGCCATCTGCATGTAAGGCTGGCATGTGGGCCGGGTCCGGTCCTAAGTGGACCGGTCCCAACATAAATGGGCCTATGTGGGTCCGGGCTTCGCGGGCTTTTTTGTTGGAACCGGCCCTGGACCGGGTCCACGAACTAATGGTCCCGGGCTAAGTGGGCCAGTCCCAGGCCTAAGTGGGCCTAACAGATATTTTTTATTTTTAAATTTTTTTTTATAGAAGTTAGAGCAAAAAAAAATTATAATAAAAATATCTAAGGCAATTCCTTGTAAATTATATTATAGAATTGTGACCTAAATTTTTTAATTCAAATTTAAAGACAAAAAAATTGTAAAGAGATATTCAAAGCAATGCGTTATAATTTTATTATAGCATTAAAAAAATATGGTAATATTTTTCTTAGTCTTCCTCCACCTATGGAATGAGCACAACAAGATGTTAATACCACCATTGAGAAGAAAAAGAAACTAATCAAGATGTACCAAAATACAAGTTACATATTAATTTTTGTTCATACAAGTTACATGGTATCTCTTACAAATTTCATAAATCCTTCAAAGTCCGGAGGTATCTCTTATCTTGAGGGTGTAGCAATATGTGTCAAGTCAAACTCCCCCTCCCCCTTCCTCGACCTACAACATATTTAAAACCTAACTCTTTGCCACAAGTTTTACACTTAGCCCTATTTTTTTCTCTTAGTTGAGTAAAAAATGGCCAAACAATATATGTTTCTGTCTGTTTAGAAGGTTGTCTATAAAAAGTAGGGGCAGTAACAGGATGGTCAGACGGGGCATCATTTGAATTATTATTAGTTGGGTTAATTTCAGGAGCAGTACTAGTAGGAGTATTGTCATCTGGTTGCATTTCATCAAAATCTATTTCTCCATCATCATTTTCATCAATAGTTGGATTACCATAAAGAGCATTCAAATATTCATGGTTTAATTATTCTCCGGGTGCAATATTATGGCAAAATTAACTCTCGGTAAATTGTAATAAACTATTATCACTATCAAGAATAGCAGGTGTAGGACGGGTAACAGGTTTGGATCGGGGAGCCGGGGGAAGTGGAGGAGGAACAGATTGGCCACTAGATTCACCACTCTTGGATTTTCCTTTATTTTTACTCAATATTTTTTAAGGAATACGCCATCTTAATTAATCAAGCAATATAAAGTAAATAAAATAAATAAAACTATAATATTAAAACTTAAGAGTTGGAACGAGTTTACCGAATTGACGAACAACTTGTTGAAAATTAATTATCGTTGAAGACTTGAAGACTTCAATTCACCAACTTCACAAATTTTTACAAATTGTAACAATAAAGTAAGCAATTATAGAAGAAAATTAGAGAGAGATTGATGATTTTGTGAGAAAAATGAAAGAATGAGGGGGTATTTATAGTTGAAAATAGGGAAAAAAATATAATTATAAAAAGATTGGGGTTAAAACAAAGTTGGGGGGTTAAATGGCTATTTTGGCAGAGGAAACGGCTACATTTTAAATGCCCCAACGGGCAGATTTTGTTTAAAAAAATATTAGAGCCGTTGGGACCGTTTAGGACCGGTCCCAAACGGTCCGGTCTCGCGGGCCTCGCGCAAAGGACCGACCCACCTCCCCCGGTCCCGGTCTTAAACGGTTAGGACCGTTTAGGCCCACTACCCATATGGACCGCAGTCCTGGGGCCGGTCCCGGTCCTGGACCGACCCACTTGCCAGGGTTATCTGCATGTTCCGGGTTGTCGGACCCAGATTGCCTAAAACATTTTCAGCCCATCAAAAACGACCTGCAGAACAATAGTTATCGCCTCGCCATGATCGTTCCTCATTTTTTGGCATTGGACCATAAAACTAGAATTTCGTCTGATTCCCAGATGTTCGTGTGCTATAGTCCACGTCATTTGTACAGGTTTGAGTGGCCGGACCCGAATCGCCTAAAATTTCGTCGACCTATAAGAAACGACCTAAGGAACAATATTCAACCTCTCGCCATGACCATTCCTCATTTCTTGACATTTTAGGGCCATAAAACTAGAATTCTGCCAGATTCATAAATTTTCATGTGCTATAGCCCACACCATCTGCATGGGTCCAGGCGGTCGGACCCGGATCACCTAAAATTTTGTCATCCCATAAAAAACGACCTAAGGAACAATAGTCATTGTCTGCCAAGACCGTTCCTCGTTTATTGGTATTTTAGGGCCATAAAACTTGAATTCTACCCAATTTCCAGATTTTCGTATGCTATAATAGCCCACACCATCTGCATGGGTTCAGGTGGCTGGACTCGGATCGCCTAAATTTTGTGTGGCCCTTCAAAAATGACCTAAGGAACAATATTCATCGCCTTGCCATGGTCGTTCCTCTTTTTTAGCATTTTAGGAACATAAATCTGAAATTCCGTCAGTTTCTCATATTTTCGTTGCTATATAGCCCACGCCATCTGCATGGATCCGGACGACTGAGCCCGGATCGCCTTAAATTTTGTCGGCATATCAAAAATGACCTAAGGAAAAATATTTATTCCCTCGCCATGACCGTTCCTCATTTTTTGGCATTTTAAGACCATAAAATTGGAATTCCTCTTGATTCACAAATTTTCGTGTGCTATAGCCCATGTCATCTGTATGGGTCGGGGCGGCCAGACCCAGATCGTGTAAAATTTTGCGGGCCCATAGAAAACGACCTAAGGAGCAACAATCATCACCCCGACAAGACCGTTCCTATTTTTTAGAATTTTAGAGCCATAAAGCTAGAATTTCTTTCCAATATTTCGTATACTATAGCCCACGCCATCTACGTGGGCCCGGGATTCCGGGATCCCGGGAACCCGGACCCGTTTCTCATTAAATTTACCTAGGGAACATTAGTCATCACCTCATATGACCGTTCCTCATTTTTTTGGCATTTTATGGCCATAAAACTGAATTTTCGCCCGATTCCCTGGTTTTTGTCTGCCCACGCTATCTACGTGGCCCGTGCGCTCGAACTCGGATCTACAATTTTGTCGGCACATTACAAACGACTTAAGAAATATTAGTCATTGCTTCACCATAACCGTTCCTTTTTTTTGGCGTTTTATGGCCATAAAACTTGAATTTCTCGTGATTCTCTGATTTTCATGTGCTATAGCCCACGCCATCTGCGTGGGCCCGGCGCCTAGACCCGAATCACCAAAATTTTGTCGGCCAATCAAAAACGACCTAAGAAACATTATTCATCGCCTCGCCATGATCCTTTCTCATTTTTTGGCGTTTTAGGACCATAAAACTAGAATTTTACCCGATTTTTAGATTTACGTGTGCTATAGCCCACGCCATCTGCGTGGGCTCGAGCGCAAGACTCGGATCGCCTAAACTTTTGTTGGCCCATCAAACCAACCTAAAGAATATTAGTCATCGCCTCGCCATGTCCTTTCCTCGTTTTTAGCATTTTAGGGCAATAAAACTGGAATTCTGGCCGATTCCTAGATTTTCGTGGGCTATATAGCCCACGTCATCTGCGTGGGCCCAAGCGCCTGGACGCAATTCACCTAAAATTTTATCGGGCATCAAAAACGACCTAAGAAACATTAATCAACGCCTCGCCATGACCGTTCCTTATGTTTTAGCATTTTAGGACTTTAAATATGGAAATCCACCAAATTCCCAGATTTTCGTGTGCTTTAGCCCTGTGTGGACCCAAGCGCCTGGACGCGGTTCGCCTAAAATGTTGTCGGCCCATAAACAACGGTGTAAGGAATATTAGTGCCTCGCCATAACCGTTCCACTTTATTTGGTGTTTTAGAGCCATACAATTTGAATTCCGCACGATTCCTAGATTTTTGTGTTCTATAGCCCATGCGCCATCTGCGTGGGGCCGCACACCCGGACCCGGTGCGCCTAAAATATTATCGGGCTATCAAAAACGAACTAAGGAACATTAGTCATTGCCTCACCATGACCGTTCCTCATTTTTTGGCTTTTTAGGGCTATAAAACTTAAATTCCGCCCAATTCCCAGATTTTCGTATGCAATAGCCCACGCCATCGTGCATAGTACAGGGTGCCCGATCCCGGATCGCCTAAAATTTTGTTGGCCCATCGAATACGACCTAAGAAACATTAGTTATCGCCTCGCCATGACCGTCCCAATTGTTTTGGTGTTTTAGAGCCATAAAACTGAAAGTTCACTCGATTCCCATATTTTCGTATGCTATAGCCCATGCTATCTGCGTGGGCCCGGGGACCCAGAACCGGATCGCTTAAAAAGTTTTTGGCCCATCAAAATGACTTAAGGAACATTAGTCATTGTCTCGCCATGATTGTTCCTCGTGTTTTGGCGTTTTCGGCCTATAAACTGGAATTCCGCCCGATTATAACATTTTCGAGTGCTACAGCCCACGTCATCCGTGTGGGCCAGGGCACCCGGACTTTGATCGCTTATAATCGTGTCAGCCCATTAAAAATTACCTAAGAAATATTAGTCATCGCCTCGTCATGACCGTTCCTCATTTTTTAGAATTTTAGCGTCATAAAACTGGAATTCCGTATGATTCCAGATTTTCGTGGGCTATAGCCCACGCCATCTTCGTGGGCCCTAGTTCCTGAACGAGGTTCACCCAAAATATTGTCGGGCGTAAAAATTGACCCAAGGAACATTAATCAATGCCTCACCATGACCGTTCCTCATGTTTTGACGTTTTAAGGCCATAAATCTTGAAATCCACCCGATTCCTACAGATTTTCTTGTGCTATAGCCTACGCCATCTGCGTGGGCCCGAGAGCCTGGACGCGGTTTGCCTAAAGTTTTGTCGGTCCATACAAAATGACCTCAGGAACATTAGTCATCGCCTCGACATGACCGTTCCACTTTATTTGGTGTTTTAAAGCCATAAAACTGGAATTTCGTCCGATTCTGAGATTTTCGTATGCTATAGCTCATGCGCCATCGGCATGTGGTCGGGCGCTCGGACTTGGTTCGCCCAAAATATTGTCGGCCCATCAAAAATGACCTAAGGAACATTAGAGATCGCGTCGCCATGACCTTTCCTCATTTTTGTCTTTTTAGCGCCATAAAACTTGAATTATGCCCAATTCCGAGATTTTCGTATGCAATAGCCCAAGCCATCCTACGTGATACAGGGCGCCCGAACCCGAATCGCCTAAAATTTTGTCGGCCCATCGAATACGGCCTAAGGAATATTATTCATCGCCTCGCCATGACCGTTCCTCGTTTTCTGGCGTTTAAAGGCCATAAAATTAAAATTCCGTCCGATTACCACATTTTCGTGTGCTATAGCCCACGACATCTGCGTAGGCCCAAGCGTCGGGCCGCAGATCGCCTAAAATTTTTTCGGCCCATCCAAAACGATATACAGAACATTAGTCATCGCCTTGCAATGATTGTTCCTCGTTTTTTGGTATTTTAAGGCCATAAAACTGCAATTCTACCTTATTCCTAGATTTTCATGTGCTATAGCCCACGCCATATGTGTGGGCCGGGCACCCGGACCCGGATCGCCTAAAGTATTGTCAGCCAATCAAAAATGACCTAAGGAACATTACACATCACCTCGCAATGACCGTTCCTTACTTTTTATGTTTTAAGGCCATAAAATTAGAATTCTGCCTGATTCCCCGATTTTCGTATGCTATAGCCCACGCCATCAGCGTGGGCCCAGGCACACGGAACCGGATCGCCTAAAATTTTGCTGGCCCATCAAAAATGACCTAAGGAATATTAGTCATCACCTCGCCATGATTAGTCCTCATGTTTTTAGCGTTTTATGGGCCAAAAAACTGAAATTTTGCCTGATTATCACATTTTCGTGTGCTATAGCCCATACCATTTGCGTGGGCTCGGGCGTCTGGACCCAGATCGCCTAAAATTTTACCGGTCTATCAAAAACAACCTAAGGAATATTAGTCATCACCTCGCCATGACCGTTCCTCATTTTTTAGTATTTAAGGGACATAAAACTAGAATTCTGCCCGATTCTCTGATTTTCGTGTGCTATAACCCACGCCATCTGTGTGGACCAAGGAGCCCGGACTGGAAACGCCTAAAATTTTGCCAGCCCATTAAAAATGACCTAAGGAACATTAGTCATCGCCCTGACATGATTGCTCCTCGATTTTTGGCGTTTTAGGGCCATAAAACTAGAATTCTGTCTGATTCCCTAATTTTCGTGATCCCACGCCATCTGTGTTGGCCCGGGCGCCCGGACCCGGATTACCTAAAAGTTTGTTGGCCCATCAAAAACGGCTTAAGGAACATTAGTCATTGCCTCGCTATGACTGTTCCTCGTTCTTTTGGCATTTTAGGATCATAAAACTGGAATTCCGCTGATTGCATGGCCCACGCCATTTGCATGGGCCCAGGCGCCCGAACCTGGATCACCTAAAATTATGCCGGCCCAACAAAAATGACCTAAGGAATATTGGTCATCGCCTCACCATGATTGTTCCTTGTTTTTTGGCGTTTTAAGGCCATGAAATTGGAATTCCTCCCGATTCCTAGATTTTCGTGTGCTATAGCCCACGTCATCTACATGGGCCCGAGAGCTCTGACCCGGATCGCCTAAAATTTTGTTGGCCCGTCAAAAAGAACCTAAGAAACTTTAGTCATCTCCTCGCCATGACCCTCATTTTTAGCGTTTTAGGGCCTTAAAACTGGAATTTCGGCCGATTCCAAGATGTTCATGTGCTATAGTCACGCCATCTGCGTGGGCCCGGGTGTCCAGACCTGGATAGCTTAAAATTTTTTCGGACCATCAAAAACGACCTAAGGAATATTAACCATCACCTCGCCATGACCGTTCCTCATTCTTTAGCGCTTTATGGCCATAAAACTGAAATTTTGCAAGATTTCCAGATTTTCGTGTGCTAGCCCACACCATCTGTGTGGGCCAAGGCGCCCAGACCCAGATCGCCTAAATGTTTTTTCGGCCAATTAAAAACGATCTAATGAACATTAGCCATCACCTCGCCATGTCCGTTCCTCGCTTTTTGGTATTTTAAGGCCATAAAACCGGAATTCCGCCTGATTCCCAGATTTTCGTATGATATAGCCCACGCCATCTGCGTTAGCCCCGACGCCCGGACCCAGAACGCCTAAAATTTTGTCGGCCCAGAAAAAATGACCTAAAGAGCATTAGTCATCGCCTCGCCATGATCGTTCATCTTATTTTTGACGTTTTAGAGCTATAAAATTAGAATTCCGCCCGATTCCCAGATTTTCGTGTGTTATAGCCAACACCATCTGCGTGGACCCGGGCGCCCAGACCAATCAATGAGTTAGACTAAAATATTAAAAAATAGGAGATAAAAACTTACTTAATCTAGAGTTGTTTGTTTTTGTGCCTAGACATCCCGCATTTCATAAAAATAAAAAAGACTAGGATAACCCCTTATATTCTTTAAATTTATGTTGCATCAACCCCATAGAATGTTATAATTATTCAATCTATAATTGAATTGATATATAATAATAAGTCGAGTGACTTTGCGCTGTTATAGTAAGTATAGTTTAGTTGTTTTAATCTGTTGAAATTAAATGTTATTATTTACTATTATAATAGGTAAAACTTTATAATTTTATTCATTATAAAGTCATGTAATTATGTTTTATCATATTAAAGTGCGGTAGGGATTATGGAAGCATCGAGTTTACGTTTAGTTATTTTTTCTATTAAATATATGAAATTTTTGCCCACGCATATATTACCTTGTTCAGACCCACGTGTGAACCGTTGCAATTTACAACACCGCTAGATTAGGAAGTCGCCCTTACACCAGACGACCTGTCGCTTGATTAAAACGTCGCCGTTACAAAGGGCGACCTACTGATTGACTAATTTTTTTAGGGTGAAATTCAAAAATAACCAGATTTACAAGTAGTAATTAAAAATAGCCACATTTTCAAAAGTAATCAAAATTTATCCACTTCTTATGTAAAGATAAATCTTAACGAAATCTTAACGAAAACACTGCTCAAAATCCGGAAAATATTCCAGCATAATATACTGGCCCAACATAATATGCTGGAAGTTCATACATAGGTACTCCAATCTCTAAGTTTTTATTTCCTTCTACTGCATGTTTTTATTTTCTATTACTACATTCTATTGCATGTTTTACTGAAGTTTTAATCATGAATTTAAAGGCTAATCCCGATACGTTGCGCATAGGACCCATTAAAAGGGAAGCGATGTTGTTGCCATTTTAGTGAACATCAGACGATAACAAGTTCAGAAGTGATAAAAGAGGACAATACTTCAAAGTACTGAAAGTAACAATATAACCTGTATTTAGCAGCTAAGATCATGTAGAAACCTTTTCTGCAAATTTCAACTATAAATTATGTGTTTATACAGTGAATCGTCAGCTCCAAGTAATTATGACACTGAAGTTTCAACGGAAGGCATGGTCGTAGTCGTGGAAATGGAAATTTTTGTATATAAAGTGAGATAACCACCTCGAGGCAACGAAGCATAGTAATGCAACAGAGACCAAAGAATACCTCGTGACCATAGACAATGTACCCTGCTTGGCTGCAGCAACAATTCCGATCATACCAATTGAGGCGATCTGCAGTATAATTTCAAGGGCATTGAGACCTTTATATGCGAAATTGCAACTTGTGCAATTCACCGTATGAGTCCAGTACCTGAATGTAAGCATAAACATATTATCTTTACTGCCAGCTAATTCACGTCTTCGTCTCAAAAAGGAGATCTCGAAAAGGTTCTTGAAAGTCTATGTGAACAAAAAGCATTCCTAAGATAGTTTTACAGGACTAAAACTCGTGTAAAACTAAAATCAAGAATCTATGTTAGAAATGTGGGAACGAACCTGTCCAGCAGCTGCTCCCTTGGAGGAGTTGGTGGGAGGTCTCCGTTGTACTTTCCGCGCCAATCAACTTGGCCACCTGCATATTTGTTTAACCACCTTCTGAAAGCAACAACAATGGCATCTGCCTTCGTTGGCATATAACAAGCTTTATGCCAATTATAGGGACCAATTTCCTTTAGCTTGTGCTCCTTCAAAACGATAAAACAAATTGAATGAGAAAGGAAGACTAGTCATATTATACCAGCCAACGTTTCACCTAAAAGCACCATGGCTTCACCTGAGTCTAACATACACAGAGGCGGACAGGATTTGAAGTTTATGGGTTCGGGATATTAGTCTGTTTAAGTTACTGGGCTCTAAATTGATAATTTGTTCATATTTAATAAATTTCTTAAGACAAATACATAGTTTGGACCAAAACTACTGGGTTCGGCCGAACCCGTATCTCGCATGCTAGCTCCGCCCCTGAACATACAGTCATGCAATATCTTGTGCAACCAATAGCGGGCCTATGCTCTAGATTAATTTGTTGTTTGAAATAAGAGGTGGTAAAACAGGCACTGAAATCATAAGGTAATTTGTCATACGACCCTACAATAGCAAACTCATTAACTCCCCTCGATCATTTTCTCAATTGTACTTGAAATGTTAATAAAGTTCCTACTGATAGTTCCAGCTCCAGAAGCTACTATTTGACAAAGTTTAAATGGCTAAATGGGGCTCTCCACTGTTAGTTTTGACCAGAAATCTTACTTTTGGTCTGGTACTTGAAGTGGTTTCAACAAATTTAGTTCAACGGATATGCTTGTTTCCTTTTCGTGGGACATAACGGGGTCCTTGTAAACAAGAAAGGATCGTTGTACATAGTAAGCATCTTTAAGGATTCGGGCATGCGAAAATCAGAAGTCTTAATTCCTAATCTGAAACTACATTCTGCCTGCATCAGACAGAGGTTACAACAACAATTATGCCTCAATCCCAAGCTAGTCGGGGTCGGCAATGTGAATCCTCAATATCATAAGTGCTCACTTTGGGACCTTAATATTTCAATGCATCAGACAGACGTTAAAACTCACAAATACTGACAACAGTAGAGGTGGAATCCAAATGTCCAATATTAAATTTAGTTTGAAAACCAACCAACATTTGAATCTAAGCACTTAGATATCCACAAATTCATATAAATACTTTATTTCTTTTAGTCATTATTCCCAATAAGATGAAGCTAAAACTTCTCCCTTTTTTTAAAAAAAGTTATAAACTTTTGAAGGAACTACTAAAATTTAACAAGAACAACACAGAAATTGAAAAAATACAATAAAGAAAGTGTATTACCTCCACGTGAAGAAGATATAAATCTGAATCCAAAATTAAGTTTTGCCCCAGGTGAAATATCCAACGTGGAATTATTCGATCTGCCCAAGTGGCAAAGTTTCTTGGAGATGCAAAAATAATTCTGCTATGACCTGGACTAACTGGAATACAGATGAAAACTAATAATGCTTTTTTGTGCTTCTCAGTTGAAGGTTTTTCCTGCATGGAATATATATATATATATATAAAATATAATTAAAGCGGCTGCAAAGAGTACCAAATAAATGCTGAAAAAGACTTAGCATATGAAGCACAAGCACCATAAAATCAAATTACCTGTACAGCTCCAGATGATACAGCAGATGATTTAACCTGATTTCCTCCGAAAGCAAAAAGACTATAATACAGACAAGGTGCAATAAACGTGTTCCGTCCAGGTCCCTGGTTTGCAGTAATACTATTTACATCCAGTTTCGTGACAGTTATATCGAGTGGTCTTCCTCCTTCCCTATCAGCCTTCACAGTGCAAGAACTATGCTGTTAGTCGGGTGAAGTTACTACACATGCAAATAAAAGAATATAGAATAAAATATGTAAGGAATTGTATAAGCTTCTTATCTTTTGGGAGGTTGTGGAACATTCATTATGCCATAATGTGAATATTGGACATGAGCTGGGTCCATAAGGTTTTCAATCAGAAGCTCATACCTGAAATTTATCAGATTCGTTACAGATTATAACTAAAATAGGAAAGCAAGCGAGCTTTGCAACATTATTGACCTATGTTTTGACATCAGTTCAGAGGAAGCAGGTTTGTTTTCCTTCATTACTCGCCTTTCAGATTCTAAAGGTGTCAACCCTCTCCCCCTCCAAGAAAAAAAGAAAAAAACAACAACCAGCTTTTTCTATTACAAAAAGGTGCACGAGTTTCTTCACAAAGATAGTGGGATATATGTCTGCGTCTGCTTACCCATATGATATATCTCTGACTATGAAAGATTTCGAAAACGAGCTGTCATCCAGTTCGGGGATGTAAGGAGGCCTTTTCTTCAGATATATGTCCTTGTATAGAGGATCAGAATTTGGCCAAAACCAAAGAATATCATTTTGCACACAACTTGGATAAACAGTTGCACAAGCTCTTTTGGACGTGTGAACCTGTGCAGCTAATACAAAAATGTCATTCCCAACTACCTTGAGAAAAGCTAATGCGAAACTGTTGTCAAATACAAGGGCTTAGCTATAACCAATTCCAAGAAGTACATAACACAAACTTCACGTGTTTGGAAAATGAAGATTTACATTCTTAAGGAAAGAGGTGAAGAAAATTAAGAGAGCTCTCGACATCTTTCCTCAGACAATAAAAGTAGAAAGCTCAAACCAGTACTTACCGACTCCCGACCACAATCATAAAGGACTAAGGCCACACAGGTGAAGGTGGTATACTATCCTTTTCACTTTAGTTGTGAACCCAATTGCTTAAGTCTTCAACTAGATGCCACGGCAAATTGTGTACAAAATGTAGCATCTAAAAATGAAAAATACTTTGTTCTTTACCAATAAGTTTCCTAGAAGAAATTCAGAATAGCAGAAAGAGAAAAAGGAAATGGTTGACTATACCTTGAGCAGTGATGACAATAGTAAATTGTATGTTCTACTATTGGAATTGGCATTAATATCTGAGCACACTGATTTAACTATTTCATTGATAATTCTCTCTAGCTATTTTGTTTTTTAAAAATGGAGTCTACAGCAATAGTCACTGCTAGGGAACAAATCAGTCTGTGTCAAGTTCTTGAACTCATGGGCTGAAGAACTGCCAATCAATTACATCTCAATCCCAAATTAATTGTGGTCAGCTATATGAGTCCTCACATTCATTCCACTCATTCAGGTCCATTTCATTCCAATACTAAATAGTTTCTCTTTTGCGACAAATTGGGGATCACTCTAAAACTAGAGGCTTAGTAAATCTAACACTTATCCTTACATAGAAATACAAGGGGATTGAAGAACTATAAACAACAAAACAGCAAGCCTACCATCTCAAATTAATCGTCATCAGAATTATCATCAGAACTAATTTCTTGCACATTCTCTCAAGTGATTAGAAATGGAGTTGGCAAGTGCAACATCAATTAGTTTTGAGGTAACAGAATACTAATTCTTTATGCAAAATCCTATCTAGAGTCAAACTGAATATGGTTGTCTTTCCTCTCTAATTATCAAAAAATTCCAGAATGAAAAGATCATTCTAGTAGTTGATCTCCTGAAAGTCACAAGAACCTTAATCCTTAATAGTCTATAGACAAATCAATTTCCTTTCCTCCTTACCAGGAGCCTTCGCAGAACTGGAATAGCCAATAAACTCAATTCTTCCGCTTATGTGTATAAGACATATCAGAATATGCACCGTAACGTTCTTCCTGAGTTACCTTTTAATAGACGCTCACAACTTCTACAAAGAAACAGCTATTCTCGCAATGTTTAACACCTGCTAAACAGCTTTCAGACTTTCCTGATTAAATAAGGACCATCAACTGCTTCTGAGAAACCAAACATAAGTATTCTTTACATCTCAAGTTCCAGCTTCCAAACAGAAGACTTAAAACTGATTGCCAAACCATTTGGGGAGAACCAGAATTCACTTTCATTTTCTTGATCATACGACTCGCCCCACAATGTGAAGCTATGTACATGTTCTTACGAATTAATACTTTTACAGAAATAAAACGTCCATATCTTGTTATCTGTGCAAAAGTTAACTAAATTGACGTTAGAATCTCTATTAACCACCTCACTTTTAGCCAAGTTAATCTACACAAAAATTCTTTGTTTTCAAACACTTTGAAGTGACATGTGATATGATCATTACCACTTGAAGATCGTCTATAAAGGATATAACAGAGAAAAATAAACTAGGGAAAAGATCCAAATTCTCACATGCACTGTCAGAAAATGCTCTTTGCCTTACGTTACATTTTTGATCAATTCATACCCTTGCCTTATTTGTATTTGTCCTTGCCATTAAGGAAGCTACAATTTGAATTGACACGTATCCAAATTCTTCGAAAAAAGGGTCAAAATTTAACCCTCAACATTGACAATACTTCAAAATTACCCTCAATTAAGGACCAAAACACGATTTGTTTTCAAATGGCACGGGTAATATTAGACCCAAAAGTTTAACGGACAATAAAGTTGCTCAATTTTCGATAGTATAAGGCAAATTTGACCCTTCTCCCTACATTTTTTTTTT